>JAWNNX010000676.1:2805000-3078293 GCA_035044505.1 Zaprionus lineosus
GCAGAACTTCTCCTGAAGTGCGGCAAGGACTTCTCCCAAAAAGCGGGCAGAACTTCTCCCAAAAAGCAGGCAGAACTTCTCGCACCCAAAACTTCGATTTCTAGGATATCTTAAAGTGTTGTCAGTGGGTAAGTGAAGCACATTACATATTTCACGCTTATCAATCAAAATTTAAATACCATTGTATGCATATCCTTCAAGCTTCCTGCCAAAGTTCAAAAAACAAGCAATAAAAAGAAAATCGACATGGAAAATCGCTCTCTATTTCCCTCTCATCCTTTCAGCCGCTTCCTTACACATTCTCTCACACTTAGAGGCTTGCGGGCTGGGGGTTTGGGACTGGGGGGGTTTGGGGCTCTCTAAACAAAGTAGAAATACTTAAAATTTGAATATCTAACAAGGATAAGGAGCAACATTAGCAGAAACAGGATTCAAGAAAATGGCGCACTCAGTAAGTAGGTTAATGTGCGAGGCGCCCGGCGATGCTAAAAATGTCGATAAAAATAGAAATATACGCATCACTACATATACAAATATATCGATGTATGTGTGTGTGTGTGTGTGTGTGTGTGTGTGCGTGTGTGTGTGCTGCTGCTTCAATCTGTGTGAGTTTCGAGAGCCAAAAACAAATGGCGACCAGGCGAATACCAAAAAAAAATTTAAAATTCTAATTGCCAGCAGAGAGTGTGTCAGTAGCTGTGCGTGTGTGTCTGTGTGTGTGTGTGTGTGTGTGAGCGAGATGAGGGCGGTCTCAGGTACACAGAGTCTCCTTCCTGCTCCTGCCATTGTACCTCCCCTCCATCCATCGCTGTACTCGCATGCTCTTCGCCTTTGTGCAAAATGAATAAAACATTAAATCGGATTATAGAATTTTGCATTTTTCGAAATTAACATGTTTATCCTGGCAAGGCTGACTGGCAGGAGGCAGAAGGTGAACTGAGCGGTAGGGCGGCAGGGGGAGGGCAGGCAGACAGCAGAAGTGCCAGAACGAGCATTCGTCGCAGTAGCAGTCATTGAATTTGAATGTAAAGTTGAATTTGAATGTGAATTTGAATTTGAAGCTGAAGCTGAGGCTGTGGCTGGAGGGGTGGCTGGAGGGGAGACAGGAGCGGGGGCAGTAGCAGAGACTGAAGGGGAGGGCGGAGCAGAGGCTGGTGCTGAAGTTGGAGTTGAATTTGAAGCATTGCACCAGACGACGTTGGCGCCTTGTTACAAATTTTGGCAAGCGGGGGGGGTAATGCGAGCAGCGGGAGGGGGGGACGAGGAGATGAACCTAAAGAGAAGACGAAGCCAAAATGCTATTGAACTGTTACAGCTCACACACACACTCACACTCACACACACACTCACACACACACACTCGCATACAATCAGTTGCCACATGCAAATTGGCAAGTCTGAAGAAAAGTCGTTCGCAGCTGCAATTAAGGCAGACGCCAGTGGTTAACGGTGTGAAAAGTGGGCCATAATAAGGTTAAGGGTTATATTAGTACAGGGTTAGAGGAGGGGCAGGAAGGAGTAACGGGTGAATGACGGTAGGGTAATGGGGAGGGCGGGGGGGTTACGGATGTCAAGCCTAAGCATTTTGCCTTGTCAATAAGTGTGCGAAAAGCCAGATAGAAGTTTTGGGAAAAGTTTGGGGGAAAAACCGAGCGGGAAAGTCAATCACAATCGAGCGCCGGAAAAGTCTGTTGACGAGTGTTAATCAAATTGAACTATCAAGTAACTAGAAATTGAACCAGTTCATGTGCAGGTGCAGGTTCACTTTAAGTTTTAGCTGCAACTTCAGTTTTGGGTTCAATTTCGGTGTCAGTTTTGGGATCAGTTTTGGGCTCAGTTATGGATTCATTTTCGGGTTCAGTTTTGGGTTCAGTTTTGGTTCAGTTTTAGGTTCAGTTTTGGGTTCAGTTTTGGAATCAGTTTTGGGCTTAGTTTTAGGCTCAGTTATGGGCTTAGTTTTAGGCTCAGTTATGGGTTTATTTTCGGGCTAAGTTTTGGGTTCAGTTTTGGGTTCAATTTTGGTACAGTTTTGGGCTTAGCTTTAGCTTTAGTTCCTGGTTCAGTTTTGGGTTCAGTCTAGGAATAAGTTTTGGGCTTAGTTATGGGTTTATTTTCAGGTTCAGTTTCGAGGTGAATTTTGGGATCAGTTTTGATTTCAGTTTTGGGTTCAGTTTCGAGTTCAGTTCTGGAATCAGTTTTTGGTTCAGTTTTAGGTTAAGTTTTGGGTTCAGTTTTAGGCTCAGTTTTGGACACAGTTTTGTGCTCAGTTTTGGGTTCAGTTTCGGGATCAGTTTTGAGCTCAGATGTGGGTTCATTTTTGGGTTCAGTTTTGGGTACAGTTTCGGGCTCAGCTTCTGGTTCAAATTCGGGATCAGCTTTGATTTCAGTTTCGGGTTCAATTTTGGGATCAGTAATGGGTTCATTTTGGAGTTCAGTTTTGGCATCAATTTAGGGATCAGTTTTGGCTTCAGTTTCGGGTTCAACTTCTGGTTCAATTTCGGGATCAGTTTTTGGCTCAGTTTTAGGTTCAGTGATGGGTTTATTTTCGAGTTCAGTTTTTGACTCAGTTATGGTTTCATTTTCGGGTTCAGTTTTGGGATTAGTTTAGGGCTCAGCTATGGGTTCATTTTCGGGTTCAGCTTTGGGTTCAGCAACGGCTTTAGTTTTGAGCTCAGTTATGGGTTAAGACTTGCGCTGGGATTCTCGTTCGCAGTTGTGGAAGGTCTCACAGTATCAACCCCTTTGCAGCGCCACAAAGCGCAGCTGTCAGTCACTCAGTCAGTCAGCCAGTCAGTCAGGCAGTCAATCAGTTCACATGATAATGATAGGCTTGATAGCCCTGGGAGACTTGATGAAATGACGCACTGCTCATTCGTTCATCCAACTATCCGTCTGCCTGTCCCTCTCTCTCTCTCATACTCAGTCTGCCTGGCTGTCTATCTCCCCCACTCTTTCTCTCCGTCTGCCTGCCTCTCCGTCTGTCTGTCTGTATGTCTGTCCGTCTGGCTCGCTGAGTGGCATCCGTTTGAAGTACCACAAAGACGACGCATAATAAGATTAGAGGCTTGAGTTCGCTTTCGCGTTTGCTTTGCGAGTTTGAAGTTCACTCGGTGAATGATTTTGGCTGGAATTGTGCCTGCTTTTGTTTTCACGCCGTTTTATATGAAACACACCCGACACTGAGACTCTGAGTGGGGGGCGTGGCTGATCCGCAGCTGCCAACCAACATTTGAGGACGATGACGATGACGACGACGATGACAACGACGATGACGGCGATGAGGCTGATGAGGGCGCTCCGTCAATGGCAACTGTTGCCCCTGTTGATCCAAGGTCTATAATTAAGCTAAAAACTCAAACAAAGACCGAAACTGAGCCTACACACAAAACAAAGACCCCAAAGACCTGAACCCCGAACCCTGTGTCCCGAGTACCGGGACCGAGTACCGAGTACCAAGTACCGAGTCCCAAACTCAAATGAATTTCATAATATCCGAAAGCCTGAAACCTAAACCCGCCGCCTGCTCTCTAATTATAGGTCAGGTCAACAACAGGGTTGAGCGGGCAGAGCGGAAGGGGGGAAGGGGGGAAGAAGAATGGAAATGAAATGGAATGCAATGAATGAAATGACGAGGTGTCACCCAGGAAACAGTTAAATGTCTTTTCCGATCATCATTCAAAAAATCTTGCGATAAAATTGTGATATTTATGACAAAACTCCAAACGAAGTCGCCGCCAGTGTCGCTGCCGCCGACGTGTGTGACTGGCATTTGTAATTAGCCAATGGGGAGTCGATGTGTTGCAAGTCGATGTTGCACGTCTGCTTAGACATTGTGTAAGCTTGCTGCCACCTGGCAGGAAGAGCATCATTTGCTTGCCACAAAACGTTGCCATTTATCAAAATTGTGCGAATTGCCAAATTGTGAACGTCTGCGTGCCACTCACCACACAATCAATATTCACCTTGAGGTGAAGGTGGATGACACAGCGTCTAACAAATCGATGGTTAACGAAGATCAAATCGGGAGGAAAAGTGAAGGCTTAAGTAATTTTTGACTCTTCTAGAGTCACACAAAACTCAATTATTTCTCTAGCTAAGTGTTATACTCATTCTTCAGATTGATACCTCAAACTGTTATACAAATTTAAATCGAGTCAAATTTATTTAAAGTTAAAGCAAGTTTCATAAAAAATACGAAATGGAAAATTATGGGTACTCGTTGGGTGTATAACAGTATAACAGTTTGGCAGAGATAACTTTTACGGCCAAGCGAATATAAATTTTGAAACTTATTAAACATGTTAAATGATTTTATTCATTAATAAGAGAAATTTATATCTGTTATAATAATATAACAAATTTTAAGAAAGTGTTATAAGTGTGAAATTGTAAGGATATGTGTGTCATATGCTATATGTGACTTGGAAAGAAACCAAATGACTGTATTGAGTAATTCTCCATAAGATGTATAACAGTTACCAAGAGTTGTTGTAATCAAATGTATAACAGTTTTCCAGAACTGATGTAATCAAATGTATTTGTATGTGTGTCACATTCAAAATTGATTAACTGTCTTTGTGTTCCGGGAATTGTGCGCCGTAATGCCAGCAATAAGGAACATTTCAGGGTCCTAATAACTGTTATAATTATATTCAAAGCCCATGAGTAGTGGGGAATATATACATTGAGTCACATCCAGTTGCAGATAATGTGACATTATCTTAGGCACACAAATCGTCCTGTACTTGTTTGTCATGATTTTATCAGGCAGTTGAGTTCGTCCTGGCACCTAATTATGTCGAGCTACACAGGCGTGCATATAAATACGAAATCAAGTTGCGATTTATGCGGCACACGGCCGCTCGCACCACCCACACCCACACCCACATCCACATCCATCGTTCCCATTCCACTGACAGCCATCAAACACGCCCTCTAAGCACAGCATCAAAGGCAGAAGCACAAGCAAAGGCAAAGCCAAAGCCAAAAGCTGAAGCCAAAGCTGAGGCTGAGGCTAAGGCTGAAGCTGAGGCTGTAGCTGAGGCTAAGGTTGAGACTGAGGCTGGGGCTGGGGCTGAGGCTGGGGCTGGGGCTGAGGCTGAGGTTGAGGCTGGGACTGAGGCTGAGGCTGAGGCTGCTGTGTGTATGGAAAAAAGTCATTAAAATGTAATAAATTAGGGCAAGAAAAGAAGCCAAAGGAAGATGCGACATACAGAAGAGACGACAAAGTCATCCCCAACAAACCAACCACCCAACCACCCATCCAACCCCCTCCCCTCGCCAAAGGAAGACTAGGCAACAGCTGAGCGTCGCCATCGCCCACGAGTTGCACAATTTTCACATTTTCCTTCGCAGCAGATGAAAAGTGTATTAAATTGATTTCACTTGATTTTCCCGCTTGTACTATATTTATTATGTTACTTTGTGGACTAGGTAGCTCTAGGGGTGGGTTCAAATATATATGCGAGGGGTGCTATAATATATGTGTATGTATGTATGTGTGTGTGTGTGTGTGGCACACTCATTTCGCAGTTCGCACTTCACATATTGCAAAATCTAAGACTCGTAATCCATTTTGGTAATGAAAATCACGCGCTGCTTATTAAAGCAAAGGCACCAGTGAATGTAGGGGTAGGGGGGCGGGGAGGAGTGAGGGTGGTATAGCGGGTGGAATGCGGGGGAGACATTGGGGTTATATACGTGCCTTTGAGGTAATTCAAGTCCAAATTTTATGCTATGAAAATGAGACCAGAAAAACAAATATCTCAAAAAACTACACAGAAAGGAGCAAAGGGCGGGGGTAGGGGGTAGCAGGATGTGCTGTGTGTGTGAGAGGGGGTTGGGGCAGTGGGTGGCAGGGGGGCAGGGGTGGAGGTAGAGAGATGCTCATGAAAGAGAAACGTGTTATAATATGGTGAAGTAGCACAAAAAGAAGAAGACCGCGTTTTACAATAATAACATCACACACACACACACACATGCATACATATACATATATAGTAACACACACACACACACATAGACATGAGGAGCCAGAAAACAAAATTTTACTTCCTGTTTTCGCATGTAAAGTGAGTGCAAGAGCGCGGAATAAAAAAAAGGTATGAGAAGGAGACAGATAGAAAGAGCGAGAGAGAGAGGGAGGGGGTAGGAATATGTGTATGTGTGTGTGTGTGTGTGTGTGACTCTCGAGTTGTTTTGGGGCAAATATTACAAAACACAAACGCCTGTTTCCGTTTTACTAATTCGTATGCTGTTTGCATTTGCATTTTGTAGGCAGTGAATGGCAGAAGGGGACGTGAAGTGTGGGTACTTGCGAGTGTGCGTGTGTGTGTGTGTGTGTGTGTGTGTGTGTGTGTGTGTGGCGGTGAGTGGGGGTGTGGGCGTAACGTCGCTGCTTTGTGCGTGCGTGCGACACATATGAAAAATATCCTTGAGCAAGGAGAGAGACTCGCACCAGCGCGAAATCCAAAATATCGCGCGCTCGGCTAAAATGGGGTTCACACACGCACACCCACACACACTCGCACACTCGCGCACATCAACAACAAACTGTGCATAGCAAAAATTGATGCCAAATGGGCGAATTGGGAATGAAGAGGGCGGAGGTGTGGGCGGTAGCCGGGGTTGGGGGTGAAGTTCGAAGCGGCGCCTAAAAGTGCAAAAGGAAATTCATGCATATGTGAAAGGAGGGCTGGAGGCTTGGGGGATTGTATAATATCAGTAGCTGATGGGGGGAAGGGGGCGTGATGCTGGGTGGCTGTGAGTGACTGTGCGCTTTTGGCTCTGGCTCCGGCTCCGGCTCTGACTCCGGCTCTGGCGGAAAGCGTTGAAATGTGCTACAAATTGAATTTTATTGAAACGTGTTTGAAATTTTTCGTCAGACATTTTCCTGTTGCCCCATTGACTAAGAGAGTACAGGTGGGCGGTGGGCGGTGGGTGGTGTTTGATGGGTGGTGTGTATTGGGGTTGCTTCAAAGCAATGTGGAGAGGTGTGAGATGTGTTTGAAAGATATCTTTCGCTTGTTTGGGCCATTGTAGAGTGGAAACAGGCAGTGGCAAGTGTCGCAGTCCGGCAACAAGCAACAAAATCCATTCCCAATTGCCAATTTACAGAAAGAGAGGCAAAGTTCAAAATAGAAAGAGACAGAGACAGAACAGGAGCTACAGAAAGAGAGAGGTAGTAGGTGTGTGTGTGTGTGTGTGTTGAGCTTGTGTCTATTATGCAGCATCAAAAGGAAAACTAAACAAAGTTTTTATCGTGATGATTAATTCGAAAAAAAGAAAAGAGAAAAAAATAAAGGACTAGAGTTTGCATCCTTTTGAATGGAAAGTTGACAATGTTTTCGAACAGAGTTGTACCATGTCCTGCATAAAGAATGGCAATTTGTACATCACTCGTGTTTCATTTAAAAAGTTGAATTAAAATGTGTGTCAAACAGACTCGATCCTTGAATGAATTGAGTTTTTGGCCAGGAACAATGGGAAATGGATTTTCAGCTCCTGACAGAATGGCCAACGGTCGGATTTTCAGCTCCTGACAGGATTGCCAACGGTCTGATTTTCAGCTCCTGACAGGATTGCCAACGGTCGGATTTTCAGCTCCTGACAGGATTGCCAACGGTCTGATAGCTGCGCATCTTCAGCGTCTCACATTCCGCCACATCTTTATCCTCCCATTTATCTACCCAGCTCCTCTTCCACTTCTTCTTCTCCTTTCCCTTCATCTTCTTCTTCTCCTTCATCTT
Source organism: Zaprionus lineosus (assembly GCA_035044505.1). Classification (NCBI taxonomy): domain Eukaryota; kingdom Metazoa; phylum Arthropoda; class Insecta; order Diptera; family Drosophilidae; genus Zaprionus; species Zaprionus lineosus. The sequence goes on from JAWNNX010000676.1 coordinate 2,812,749, forward strand.
CATCTTCATCTTCCTCTTCTTCCATTTCTTCTTCTTCTTCTTCTTGTGACTAATGCAAATTCGGATAATGTGCCGAAGCCCTGGCTGAATCATCAGCTGGACACACGCTAATCAAGCGGCTACTCAGAGGTCAACGTATACAACACCTGAGGGGATTCAGTGCACAGGTAGAACCGACGACCGACGACCGACGACCGACGACGGGCGGGCCGGCCGGCCGGCGCAGTGTGTCGAGTGTCGAGCCGTTGGCTTAATGCTTTTTATGGCCTATGGCCCATGGCCTATGGAGAACAGCCTCTGAGATGGCATTTCATTAACCAGAGTGCTGCCTGTTAGCCTCCAAGGCGAGGCAATGACAAATGCCCCTGAGAGAATGTGAACAACGACAACAGCGACAACGACGATGACGACGACGACGATGAGGATGGAGATGGAGATGGGGATGAGTTGAACGGTAGTCGAGGAGGAATAATAATTCTCTTCTCTATCTCTGGGTATCTCCAATTGCCAATTGCCTTCTGGATTTTGTTTTTTCCTCTCGCTGTGTTCCTTTTTTACTTAAGTATCGACAAGTTTGAAATTAGTTGATTTGTATATGGCCAAGTCACGGATGCAGTCAGGTAGAACCTGGCTTTGGATGAAGATGGGATGGGGGCTGGTAGGGTGGTGGTGGTTCGGTTGGGGTCCGGGCATCGAATGCTTGACTGGCTGCCTCTTTGCCTGCCTTGTCAATCGGTGACTAATGTTCAGCAATTTGGCTAAGCGACAGACACAGGAGACAACAACAAAAGAGGGCCAAGAAATGGGGGAGGCGCTGGGCCGAAGGTAACAAACAGTTGGATACCAGGAATTGGTACTGTGAGACGAGACTCACTGCCAGGTGAGGGAGAAGTAAGAGAAGAAGAAGAAGAAAAGGAGGAGGGGGAGGGGGCAGGGGAGGGGGAGCTGTAGAGTCAACACTAAAACGCAAGGACAAAATCGTTAAAATGTTAACAACAAACTGGCTAAAATAAATCAATGCGCTTTTTCGTTATTTATTCGCTTTCAACTTTTATTCCCTTTCGTATGGTAGATAGCTAGCTCTCTCTGTGTGTGTGCCTTTGTTCAAATTTTTATTATTGTTGTATATCAGCCTTTTTTCCCAAGCTTCAATTTCAGCACATTTATAGCATTTTTTTTATATATTTTGCAGCTGCATTATTAGCATTGTTTTTAGCATTTAATTTTTTCAGCTTTTTCTTTAGCTTTTGTTATATTATATATTAGCTGCATCTTTAGCATTTTTAAAATAATTTTTATATATTTAATAGCTAATTTTGTTGTTTTTTTAATCTAATTTTGTTAGCTTTTATTTTTGGCTTTTTATTATGTATTATTAACTGTATTTATAGCATTTTTTATATATTTATTAGCTTGTTTTTTGCATTGATTTAGTATGTTATTTAATCAGCTATTTTTGAAATATTTATTAGCTGAAACTTAAGCATTTTTAAGGCTATATTTTATGTAGTTATTAGCCGCATTTTTACTGGCTTTTTTTTTTTATTTTAACCGTATATTTTTTATTAATATATATATTTTTTTTAATTGGTCTTTTTCCCTCATTTAGTATTTATTTAATTAGCTTCATATTTTGCCCATTCTGTCCATTTGTGCCTACATTCTTTAGCCGTTTATTTAGCTTTTTTTCTATGATCCTATTTTTATTTCTGATTAAACCCAAGCTCACAAAATTCCTCTATTAATCACTTAATTATATATGTGTGTTATTATCATCACTTGTAGGGTATTTACTGGTTCGGTGTTTCAATTTGATCCTTGGCTCCTCCTTGGCATCCATTGAATTGTTTTTCACGCAGTTAGCTGCTTCTTTCAGCCACTAAATGTGCAAATAAAGCGCTTAAATTGATTATGCATTGACAACTTTTAGTCATCGGCTCTGAGCGATTTTCATTTGAATGCAGACACTCACACACACACGCACACACACACACACACAGGGACAGGCAGAAGCACTCTGGGAGCGACTGTTGATAAGACATGCAATAAATTTTCTTACTAATTTTTGTCGCCTTTCCTTTTGTGCTGCATTCGTCGTCGTTTTGGGTGCCTAATGAAGTTGCCTGCTGCCTGCGCGTCGTCTGTAATTAGCCAACAGACCGAACAGCTTGAAGAGTGGAAGAGTGGAGAGTGGGGGGTAATATTTGAATATCGTATATATAATAAATCAAATATGTACAGGGTGGAGACGGGCGGAGCGGAGAGGAGCAGCTTGAAACAAAGCCAAGATCAAACGGACCAAAATATGTCAAATGATTCATATTACAAACACAGGCATAAATCATCGCTGAGTGAAAATGTATCTTGTATCCCACAGATACAAGATACGGAGAGATACAAGATACACGCTGGCGGATCTACTCAATGCCTCCACAAATGCCTCCTGGCCGTATTGGCCAGGTTAAGTGTACGCTAAATGTTGCCCCCGTTTGTCATTGTCTTCGCTGCGTTGGCGGTGCGTGGCGCATGGTGCGTGGTGCTTGTTGCTTGGTGGCTGATGACTGGCGGTTGGCGGTTGGCGGTTCGCGTGCAACCGCGTTGATATATTGATTTGCATGCAACACTAAATCAAAATCTCTTGCACCCAAATTTCCCGGGAATGCGCCGCTCGCTGACAATGGCAATTCCTGGAATTCTGATGGAGTTGCCGCGGCCAGGCTAATGGGATGGGGGGCAGCGGGAGGGCGGCAGTCAGCGCCCCAAATATGCATTGAATAATGAGCGTTAAGTGTTTCCAGCTAACGACCCAAAAGATAAAGATACAAATATCTCTCAAGCGAGGACCCGCAGACAGGACACTCAACAATCCCCAAGTCAAGCGCAAGCCTCAAACTAAAGAAAATTTGTTTTTTATTTTTTTTTTTTTTCATTTGTCGTCTTTAAATTGAAAATTTTTCGTTTTTCTTTAGTTATGGGAAATTTTCCAAGGTTATCCGCAACGAACCTATGGTCCTGCCAGGACATTGCCTTTGAGTGCCTATAATTACATTCATATGGCTATTGAATTTTGTTCAGCTCGAATATCGAATACTTTTTCTGTCTGCATTTAGTTTTGGGGCATTTTCTACCCGCCCAGAAATAGGGGCGTAGGGCGGGACGTGGCGTGGCGGGGCGGTCCGCTCGTTTCGTATTGTAGACGTAACTTTTGTTTGAACTTTCGCGCAATTCTGATGCCATTTGCAGATGCTTCGCTTGGGCGCAAATTACCCAAAATGTTACCCAAGGCGCCATAGGGCTTAAAACACACACATACACGCACACACACACACACAAGCAAACTAATAAATGTATGCACACACGCACACACGCACACACGCACACACACACGCACACACACACGCACACACACAAGCAAACTAATAAATGTATGCAGACAAATACACACGCTTACACACACGCACACACGCACACACGCACACACACACGCACACACACACGCACACACACGCACACACGCACACACACACACACACACACACGCACACACATAGACAAAAATGCAAAACTCTCGCAAAATGTTCAACTATAGTTTTGGGTAGTTTTCCTCCAGTTTTCCTCCAGTTTTCCTCCAGCTTTCCTCCAGTTTTCCTCCAGCTTTCCTCGAGTTTTCCTCGAGTTTTCCTCGAGTTCAAAATGTAAACTGAGACCGCAAAAAGCGTCTTGTAAGCGTATTTAACTTTATTATTTATGCACAATTCACTGAATGTGTATCTCTCTGTCTCTGTGTGTGTGTGTCTGTCTCTGTGTGTGTGTCTGTCTCTATGTGTGTGTGTGTGTGTCTGTGTGTGTGTGTGTGCGTTTAGTGTGTTTATTAATTTATAATACACTACGGCCTTGGCGCAGCTTTTGTCAGGGAACAACTTTGCATATTCAATAAAATGTTTTCGAGCAAAAACTTTGCCATTTAGTCAACTAACTACGCTGACTTTAGCACTGCACACACACACACTCACACACACACACGCCCCCTATGAGTGTGTGTGAGTGTCTACATATATTTGCAAATAATTTAAATAAAATTATATATAGAAAATAATAAATATTTCACAGTTTAAAGAGCACTTAAAATGCGCAGCTTTTGCTGTTCTTCGCATTCTCTTTTATCTGTCTATCCTTAAAGGTTTTTGTTCTAGATTCTCTCTCCTCATCCTTACACCTTATTTTTGTCGTTTTCTACTACTAAACTTACAGTATTTTTTTTATTTTCTTTTTCTCTTCTTCTCTGCATTTGTTTCTTAGCCTCTTCCATATTTTACTTTCCACTTCTATCCTTAACGTTCAGTTACTCCGCAGCCTTTCCTAATCTCAACTTTTCTCTTCACATTGTGTCCTGCTTTTTCTTAATTTATCAAAATTTATTTTGCTTTCCTTTAATTTACTCTTCTCCTCGTTGAACTTCCACTTTGCATTCACTTTCAAGATTTTCCTCATATTTTCCGCTCTTAATTTGCTTCCCATTCACTTTCCCATCTTCATTTGTTTTCATATTTTCATCCGTGCTATGAATCACATGTTCATCCTCTGCCACTCCCTCATTCACTGCCCCATTCCCTGTCATCCTTCTCTGTGTCACACTTAAGATAATTCTAATTAATGTTTCGTTTTGCCAAAACTGAAGCCTGGCAAAAGTGTTTTAATGCCACTGATCCTTTCCTGCCCTCCGCTCCCCCTCCCCCTCCCCCTCCTTGGCGTTCGACTTAACCAACTCTCGTTTGCCCTGTAACCATAACCGTTCCCGTTCCTCCACCCACTCCTCGTGATGGCGCTTTTTGTGTTTGCTTTCTGGTGTCGCATGTTCGCATAATTTATTGAACATGCCACAAGCTGCGGCACTTGAATCTATCCGTTTGCCCGTTCGCGACTTCCATTTATCTCCCACTCCCCTCACCCACTCACCACCTCATCCTTGTCCTCATGCTGTTTTGCTCACTTTTCTTCCTTTCACTGACCACTCCGCCCCCGCTTGCCCCACTGCCATTCCTTAGCCTCGCCCTTTCCCTCCCCCCCTTGCGCTCTTGAAAATCATCGATGCTGACCGCTTGCACTTTGTGTTGCACGAACAAAGTTCTCAAGGATACTTGAACTGCTCCATTTAAGTTTTATCTTTCAATAATTTGTTAAGAACTGAAAAGCAATATACATCACACACACACATACACACATACAGATATACAGACACACACACACACACACACATAAATGGAAGAGAGTTGGGAGCCACAAATTGTGGCAACACTTTTCAGCCAACTAATGGCGATGACAGCCACTCAAAAATCTGCTGAATTGTATAAAATGTAACCGCCGCCCCCCCCTCCCCTCACGGCAAGGATCCACCGACCACCCACACATCCGCACACACAACTCCTTTCCAGCCCAAGGCTCAATTAGAGGCCTGGGACAAGGCTCTTGGCCAGGCATTGAACCAGTTTATCGAAATCTAATGAGGCGGTTATAGAACAAACAACACACACACGCGCACACACACACGCGCACACACACACACACACACACACACATCCACTAGCATACACATGAGTGAACATATATACTTACACACGCACACACACACACACGACTAGAGTCTCTTTCGCTTGGGTCAACAAAATGGCTGACAGACAATGGGGCTTGGTTGTTGGGGGGTGCAGCAGGAATGAGCGAGATTGGAGATGCTGATGTAGTGGCAGCGGGGGGGTGGCAGGGTCATGGGTTAGATGTTTGTTATTAAAGCCATAAATTCAAGTAAAAACAAATGAGCGAAGTGAAGCGGTGACCGAATGCTCGGCAGCTCTCAAAGGACGAAGAGGCGCTGATACAAAATCAAAGATTGAGTAGAAGATTTCGAGGCGATGCTTGGAGAAGGACTTAAAGCAGCTAAAAACTGCGACAAGCCGAAGCGTGATGGGTGGAAGTTGTGGGTGGGTGGTTGAAGGAGAGGAAGCTGGGTAATGGGATGCTAAAATCTCAGACCGGGCAACATGGGCATAACGGCATAAAGCGTTGATAACAAATTTGCGCATTTCAACATGAATGAATTCTCTAGTGGGAAACACAATACACACACGAGTCGAAGAGTGAGAGAGAGAGAGAGAGAGAGAGAGTGGGGAGAGAAAAAGTAGTGTAAGCGAGACAAAGTTTCGGTCTTGCTGGGTTCCGGTTCAGACGCTTATAGTTCTCCCAGTAGGTGATGTCCTTTGCCTTAAGTGCCTCAGCGTCAAAATGGCAAACATACGGCGCATACGTGTGAGTGTGTGTGAGTGTGAATGTGAGTGTGAGTGTGAGTGTGTGTGTGCCTATGTGTTACATTCAGTGACTATGCCTTTGTCCATTTGGGGCCAAATGTAACTCTCGGGTCCGGATCTCGGACACGGCACGCTGCTCAGCATGTCAACATGGCGGTACCTCAATCGTCCCCCTCGCCGTCTCCATCTTCAACTTCGTCTCTGCCACCGACCACGCCCACACACCCATCGTCACTCTCCACTCATACCGCATCCGTTTCTTTATTTCTTCTTCTTTCTATTTTGTTATTTTTCTTCTTTTTTTTTTTTTTGGTTTGTGGATCCCAACTGCGCCTTGAGACGCAGCTGCCGCAGGACACAGGCGGAGCGTACACAGGACACAACTGATTTTCCGGCATGAGGCACTGTGATTTGTCGGCCAACAAGACGAGACGACGAAAAATTGCTTCTGTTACACCACTGACCAGAAGGGGGCCAAGGGGATGCTGCAGGGTAACGGGTGCTGACCAGAGGCCAGGGACGTGACAATGGCAAAGGCAGCGGTGGCATCACCAACAACAGCAAGGACGCAGGGAAAGGCATAAAGTCAGCCTGATGAAAAGTAGACAAAAGAAATCAGTGACAACAACACACGCGCCAGTGCAGGACACCCAAAAGGGAGCATTGGGCCTAGAGCCGTCCAGCACGTTGTGCTCCTTCAGCTGTTGGGCCCAATCCCAGCCGTCCCCAGCCGTCGCATGGCTCGTCAGGACTCCTCTTGTTGACGTTTCATTTATCGTAATCAAGTTCGCAATCAATGCGAAGAGAAAAGAGAGAGAATTGCACTTAACGGTTGTTTTTCGGCTTTTCCACCCAAAGCTCTAGTTTCACTTCCCACCCCCTACTTTCCACCCCCTCCTTCGCATCCTCATCCTCATCTACATCCTCGTCCACAGCTATAGCTTTATCCACATCCACATCCACATCCTTTGTCACTTCCTTCATTGGTTTCGCCGTCGTCTTCTTCTCCTTCTCCTTTTCCTTCTTCATCTCTGCTGTCCCCACATTGACTTCCCTCCTAATTTACTTTGATTTCTGGCCCAATCTCCCCGATGCAATGAATCGAGTGCATCCAAAGTACAGCTCCAAATTGGCCCATGAAATGCGCTGCATTCAATTGGATTCGAGTGAATCGCATTTGGTGTTCCGGTTCACTGGGGCACAGCTACTTTCTAATATTAGTAACGAATATTGGAATGACCACCGATGGTCTGGACGAGGTCCTTTGATTTTATTGAGACTCAAGGGTAGACTCAATAAATGCCTACAAACTAAAAGCCCGTAAAACGCTTACGAAGGCGCCACCAGAAGGTGAAGTCAATATTCATGGAGCAAAGTCAATAAAAGCGACTGAATTGCTCAAGTTTACTTACAAGTAAGAAAGGAAACTTAGAGACTTAAAGGATACATATTGGATAGATGCAAACAAAGAGAAGTCGGTGAAACGTTCACAAATGAGACACAAAGTGAAGATGGCAAAATGTCATAAGAAATTTATAACAATGGCAACTGAAGGAAACACTAATTACTTTGTATTTTCTTCAGGCAAACTAAAGTCGCTCGAGGAACGTTTACGAATGGAGCACAAAAAGGAGAAGAAAAAATAAATTTATCTTCTCTTCCTTAACTAAAACCAAGTCATAAAACGAACGAAAAATCTATTGAAAAACTTCAACTGAAATGTAGGAAATATATTCCAACGAAAAGATTGTCAACTATTTTTGAAAAAGCGTTTACGAATAAGGCACAAAAGGAAAAACAAAAAATTGACATTTAAATCTGAGTGGGAATAATTTGTTCACGAGCTGAAGCCGTCATATGTGCAGGAAGTCGACATTAATTCCTGGAAATGCGTTGTTTGCTGCAATTACTATCTAAATGTTTGATCAATAACTGAAACTGACAGAAAGTGCTGCCAGCTGCGAGTGGGGTGGCAACTCTGGTCGTCGCTGCCAGCGCCTCCTGGCGTAGACAACGTTTGGCTGCTTTGATAATGAGTTTCAAAACGACGACAACTCCAAAAATTGTGCCAACTTTGCATTGCCATCGCGCTGGAGCGCGAATGGAAATCATCAGGAGGTAAGGTGGTGCTGGTCGATGAGGGGGTGGGGCTAAGGTAGTTGACGCTGGGGGTGTGGGGGTGGTCTGTGGGGGGCTTCAAGATTGTACTCAGCAAAATTTTTTAAATTAGTACTGAATAAATGACAACGTCTGAGTGACTGACGGAAGGACGAACAAACGGACCGGAGAGACGAACGAACGAACGGAGGGACTGACTGACTGACTGACTGACTGACTGACTGTGTCAGTGACTGACGACTGGCTGACAGTTTGGCGAATTGAAGAAACGATAAGGCAAACAGTCGGCAAACTTTTCGAGCAACCCATGCAAAAAATGTTTCGCTAACCGAAAATCGTGCCCAAAACTTTGTGGCCGACGCTTGACTGCAGCAACTCTTGGACCGCGCTATGACAACTGAATGGCTAGATAAGGCTTAAGCGGGGGTTGGCTGGTGGTAGGGGGTGTCGAGTCGAGTTGCTAGGCTATGGATTGGTGGTGAGGTCAGGGGAAGCCAACTCTGGACTGGGCCACAGGGCTGCTGTTGGCTGTTGGTTTGTCGTTTCAACAACTTCTTTTTGACTATTTTTTCGAGCTGCCTGAACAATAGAAAAGCGACGACGTTGCGCGATATTGTCAACCGGGAGGTGGTTGATGTGGGTGGCTCTTGATATGGTGGGTTGGTGGGTTGTTGGGTTGCTGGGTCGGTGGGTTGATGAGCCAGTGGTTTTGGTGGGCTCTGAGAGAAGGCTGCACACAGCGCACGGGGCTGAGATGCAATTTTTGTAAAGCACAACAAAATTTTCAACGAAGCGACAACGAAAATTGGATGAGCACTACGTCGGCATTCCCCCAGCCCCCCACCCCCCACTCCCCCCACCATCCAACGGTCTCTTCTGATTTCCCTAACTCCCCTTGATTTCTGCGGACTGACGTAAAGGTCCGAATCCAAATCAGAGAGAAAGAACTGAGGCACATGCCACATGGTATCCTGGCAACTGGCAACTGAGAAGTGGCAAGCGGCAACTGGCAACTGGCATCTGATATCTGGTAACTGGCAACAAACAACTATTGACTAATGACTGGTAAGTGATAACTGGTACCTGGCATCTGGAATCTAATAACTGGAAAATAACTACTGTCAACTGACGACTGGCAACTGGCAACTGGCAACTGGAAGCTGGCAACTGGCAACTGGCAACTGGCAACTGGAAGCTGGCAACTGGCAACTCGCAACTGGCAACTGGTAACTGGTAACTGGCAACAAACTTCTGGTATCTGGCAACTGGTAGCTGCTATCTGGTAACTGGCATCTGTCATCTGGCAACTGGCAACTGGCAACTGGCAACTGGCAACTGGCAACTGGCAACTGGCAACTGGCAACTGGCAACTGGCAACTAGCAACTAGCAACTGGCAACTGGCAACTGGCAACTGGCAACTGGTAACTGGTAACTGGCAACAAACATCTGGTATCTGGCAACTGGCAACTGGCAACTGGCAACAAACTTCTGGTATCTGGCAACTTGCAACTGGCAGCTGCTATCTGGTAACTGGCATCTGTCATCTGGCAGCTGCTATCTGGTAACTGACAACTGGCAACTGGCAACTGGCAAGTGACGCTGCTGCCAGACCGACGAAGCATACAAAATAACCGCAAGCCCGAGCTGCATATTATCTATGAAAAAGGTTTCCTCGTGTGAGTTTTGGGTGTATGACTGTGTGTGTGTGTCTGTGAATACGTCTATAAGTGTGTGTAACTTTATATGCAAGTGTGTGTGTTACTGTGTGTATGTGGTTGTGGGCGTAACGCTGCTAGTGCCTCGCCTGCCTCCTCTTCATCAACATCGCGATTTTTTGCCAGTTGGCAGTTGGCGCAACAAAAAACTGAAGCGCAAACGCAACACAGAATGTTGCAGATTGGTGGTTGGGGGGTGGTTGGTGGGGGCTGGGGTTGCTGCTGGTGTTGGGGGCATGAAAGGGGAGGGGCGGAAATTGTTGAACAGAACTTAAATCTCAACGAAATTGTTTTTGGCGACAGTTTGTGTATGCCAGGCGAACAGGCGCTGTATCCATAGCTCCCCCTGTGCATCCTGTGCCTCGCTTATCCTTTGCACCCTTTACACTCGCCTCAGCCGCGCTTCTCCTCCCACCGCGCATCTCCATTTGCCCGGCTCGGACCTTGTTAGGCATCATGGCGGCAGCTGGTTGCATGTGCAAGTTACAAGCTGCATGTGTGTTCTGTTCCTCCTCCGGTTCCCTCCTCCTTGTTCCTCGAGCATTCACTACATACACTCTTTACACCTCACCCGCTACCCACCATACTCAAGCCACCACTCGCTACCCAGCAGTCGCCGCTCGCCATTCACCACAAGCCACACGCCACTCGTTGCCTCATCAAGCTGAGAAGCCTGCCACGCCCCCGCGCTTCTGCTGGGCACTGAGGCTGGGAAGTTATGGCAGGAGTCGCTCTGCAGATCGGTTAAGTTTGAGACAAACATAAGAAACACTTATCGATGGTTGCAACTTATCGATAATTTTAAGTTTCATGTTGAAGATGATTACAATAATTCCGATAACAATTGATACCAATAACACAAAATTATCGATAGATCTGAGGTAAGTAAATTTCAATCGATTAACAAAGCTAAACATCCGCATCATTCGATGAAGTTTCAGACAATTATCGATAACTGGACTAAAGGAAAACTTTTTTAATTGACCAAAGGAGCAACTCTGCTCGAGCTCCTCCACATAATCCGGCCCTTTACGTATAGCATAGGTCCTTACGCTAACGAAACATATCATGCAGACCTTAACCCATTCCCAGTCGACGCTCTCCAAAAACACGGCTTAACCCATTGAGACCTTGTGGAAAAACAGCGCACTGCAGGTTGCCCTGCAAACCGGTTGTCGTAGGCTTTTCAGCAATTGGGGGCCTGCAATGCACAGATTCAAGTCGGGCCTTGGTGGGTGTCGATGGGGCCAAATGGGTGGAGAGGGGGGAGGGGGACGTGCGGTGCTGTTGGGGGTGTGATGCAGTGCGGCAGCTTTGCAGAGATTTGTTGGCTTGGAAATTGCCCAACAAATTTCTGTTGGCGGGCCACAAACAACAACCACACATCACCCATACACACATACACACACACACACAACACTCGAATATTCATGCACACATACACCCATACACAGACAGAAGGAACTGGAGCCAACCATATGAGCACGTATCTATGCATATATCTCAGTTCCATGAGTCGGCGAGTTTTATGCTACGCTGTGTGTTAGTGCACATGTGTATGTGTGTGAGTGTGTGTGTGTGTGTGTAGATTACTTACTTTTCGAGCGTTAGTCGTTAGTGCCGTTATTTCATAGTTGCCGTCACGCCCCAAGCCGCAGCCGCAGTTCCTGCAGTCCATTTCCCTTCACCTTGCGCCCAGACACCACCCCCCACCTCTCGTCCCAACACATACGAACAGACCGGGCCGGGCCACTGTCCTTTCCTGCCGCCCTTGCCGCCGCAACCACCAACCCGTCTGGGGCTACTTAGGCGACCGCCGCACAAAAGCGCAAAGAGCGCAAAAGCCGTTCATTGATAATGTAAACTCAGCACAAAAATATCTCTCGTAGGTATTACGGCTGTGGAGGGGCGGCCGGGGGGGGGGGGGGGCGTGGCCCTCTACCGTACATTTATGAAGCCAGTCTAAACTTTTGCATAGTGCTGACGGTATGTGTGAACGTGTGTGTGCGTACGTGTGTATACAAACGTGTGTGTGTGTGTGCTAGTGTGTGCCTGTGTGTATGTCTGTGTGTCTATGTGTGTGTCTGTGTGTGTCGCTTTGTGGTTCGAGTTTTAAGTCATGACCAAAAAATTATGTGGCTGTATTTAAAGTTGCGCTAAGCTTCGTCCGGATACGGCTTTGGGGCTCCGGATTGTAAACTCCGGCTGGTTCAGCCCATATATCCCTATCCCATGCACTGCCTACCTAGTCTATCGCATCACCTCCCCCTCCCCCTCCCCCAAAACCCAAACCCTAACCCATGCCCGGAGTCCCTCTGTCTCTTTGGCGCAATACTTTTTCAGTTAACTCGCGCGATGATTTCAAGTTGACTTTTGGGCAATGAAACTTTTTTTTGGGATGCCATAGAAAATGTATGACTATGTGTGTGTGTGAGTGTGTATCTGTGTGTGTGTTGGTGTGTCTATGAGATATGTGGTTTGTACTTAAATTGGACAGCGCTGACCACGCATTGCAGTCGTTAGCAGCTAAAGTTGAGTTACAGATCTGATTCCAAATTTCGTACATACCTGAAAAGAGATGGAGGAAAAGAGAGAGAGAGAAAATTGAGAAAATTATTTCACGTTTGTTTAAGTTAAGGGATTAAATTAGAAGGATGTGTGTGCAGCCAGTGAATAGAGTGCACAATTTGCTGTTTAAAAGGACCAAACACAAGGTTACAAGTTGAAAGGATTGAGGAGAAAAAAATGAAATTTTATTAAATGAATTTACAAATATTTTAAGAAGAAGATGAAGGAAAGGTAAGAGAAAGAGAAAGAGAAAGAGAAAGAGAAAGAGAAAGAGAAAGAGAAAGAGAAAGAGAAAGAGAAAGAGAAAGAGAAAGAGAAAGAGAAAGAGAAAGAGAAAGGAAGAAGACACAAAGAAAACAAGAAAAAAAGAAGATAAGAGAAAAAGAGAAGAAGAAAAGAGAAGAATAAGAATAAAAAAAGGTAGATAGGAATAAAGGAAGGGAAAAGAAAGGTGAATAGAAATGGAGAAGAAATAGGATAAAGAAAGAGAGAACAAAGGAAGAGGAAAGGAAGAAGAAAGTAAGAAACAAGTATAAAAAAAATAACAAATAAAAAAAAAGAATGAAAAAAGAGTTGGAAAAAAATGAAGTAACGAAGAACGAATAAAGAATATGGTGAAGAAGAAATGACAAAGAAGATAAGAAGAAAAATAATAGAGGGAAAGAAGAATGGAAGAATGAAGATAAAGAAGAGGAAAAAGAAAGAAAATATAGAAAGAAAGAAAGAACTACAAAAGGAGAAAAGGAAAGTAAGGGGACAGAAATGGAGAAGGAAAGGAAGAGAATAGGAAAAAAGGAAAAGGAAGGGAAGAAAAAGAGATTCACTTGTGGGGCTTAAAATATTAAGGATCTTATGACTTAATTTTTATATTTATATTGATTAAATTTTAAAAATATAAAAAAATATTTAATTTATTAAATAATTAATTTTTAGAGAATTTTCTAGCTATAAGTCATAAGACTCATTTTGTCTTTGTCTCTTCTTCTTTCTCCCACTTCCTCCCACCCTTCGATGTCTAGCACATTTTCCCATTTGCCGATCCACTCAATTGCAAAAAGGATTCCCTCCATAAAGTCCTTAAAATTCCCTTTTTTTCGTTGTCACTAAATTAGTTATATTTTCCCCCCCCCAGTATCTATGTCCTTATTTTAATGGCAAGAGCTGCACGTAACAAGCGGGCGGGGGGACGAGTGGCAGGCGGTGAATTGGGCGTGTTAATTTCGTAAGTGGCAGTTTGCCAGCCAAATTTGGTGACTCCTGCGACGTCGAGGCTCGTATCTTTCCGCCATAGGAGTTGGGTGCCCGGGCAAATATTCAACTCATTTAACACATTGTCCAGATCCGAGGCGACATAACCTCAATGTAAAATTAACAAACATGTAAATAACTTACAAAATGGAAAAACAGGGAAAAACAACAACAACAACAACATAGAAAAAAAATAGAAGGAAGAAAAAGGACAGAAAAACTCAAAGCCAAAGCCGAAGCCAAAGTCAAGCCCAAAAGGAGGAGCACAAAAGCCGTAATAAGCACAGTTCCTCCTTCTGCCAGTGTTTTTTTTTTATTTTATTTTTTTATTTCCAGGATCTCTTCTACATATTTTTCCTCCCCTCCCCTCTCCACCCTTACCCCTCTCTCACTCGCTCTTCCTCTCCCCTACTCCACACGTATGGACTCGTGGCGTCTTGCTCTTGCTCTCACAGCTTGGAATAGTTTTCCCGCTCGCTTCAAGGATTTTTTGCATAAATTAAACATCGAGCCGGAGCTGAAGGACCTACGGTATCGCTAATTACGGCATAATGTCCGAATTTACAGGCATTCGCGGCGCTAACGAACGCAAAGGAACCGGAAACTAGACAGAAAGCAAACCAAAATGCGAGCGAGAGAGAGAGAGACCGAATAGGAGGGGATGAGGTTGGGATGAGGGAATGAGGGAATGGGAAGGGAATGGTAATATTGTAGCACTTGGCGTTTGCCTGAAAAGGCAACAAATTAGCATAATATCCTTTAATAATACAAACGAAAAATTAAATAACAACAAGGAGAATGACCAGGAGAAATGCTAAGCAGGCAATGGGTCTGGGTTCCGGCCGGATCTGGTTATGGTATTGGCTTGGATTCTACGAAGCCAGTGGGCGGGTTCAATGGGGGAGGGCAACTTGGGTTGGTTAAGGCCAAACCCAAAAACCCAACTATCAAAAGGCGCAAAACAAATTTTCAAAAAGGCAAAGGCAAAACTACAAGCCATTAACGCACATTAACAGAACTTATAAATTTATTGCCTTGATGTCGATTTACCGCTCAACCCCCACTCCCCTTGCCCCTTACCCCTTACCCCTTACCCCTATCCCTTCACCCAACACCTACCTCCTTTACATCAATAGCTATATATACAATTTATTTTTTTTTTTTTTTGAGGGGTGGTTTCAACAATAGAGCGCCTAGTCGCCCGTACCGAAGGGTGTTTCAATCTCAAAGTGAGCGTGAATCGAAGTGCAGCTCAGGCAGGACTCGAGCAATAGTTATGTGTGTCGAGGGATCGACACGGAGAAGAATAGAAATGGGATGCTCAGGGGATTGGGTACAGTGGGACCAGAGACTATTTAAAATGTCACAATGGCAGTAAATGGAAATTTGCTGTACCATTCAAATCGCTGCCAAATGCCAAGCAAATTATTCGAAAAAGGAATTACAGACTTGGCATTTCGAGAAAGGTCCTGGCACAAGAAGTAAGCCCAAATAATCCATGAATTTACCTCTTCTTCTTCATCTTCTTCTTTTTCTTTCGCATCTGATTAGGTGTAAGAATTTGGTTTTCCTTCTCTGTGTATACCAGAATTGCTTTTGCTCCACTGTGACAGGCAACAGTCTTTGGTATTCCTTGCTGCTGCCTTCGGGATTGCGCAAGGATTGTGCTAATTTGTTTTCCAATTTGGCTGCTTGTATGTACAAATAAATGGGTGTGCAATTGTGTGTATAACCATAAGTGTGTGTGTGTGTATGTGGCTGATTCCAGGCATGTAGGCAGACAGGCTCGTTATCCTTGCTTACAGCTCTCGGCCTCGGCTGCATTACAACAAAATACAACAGCAGAAATAAGAACCAAACAAAACGCAATACCAGCAACAACAATATAAACACATACACTCACACTTACACACACACACACACACACACACACACACACACACGTATACAGGAAGAACAACACAATGTGCCACTTAGTTAAATGCACACGTGCGAAATCTCTCGAGCTAAATGCAGCCAAATTCTTGTTGCCTCCCCCTTTGAACGCCTTTGCAACACACACGCCTCTCCTGCCCATGTATACACACACACACACACACACACTCACACACTCAACAACAACAATGCAGTTTTTCTTCGACCCGCATGCTTCTTCTTTCGCGAGAAAATGCAATACAAAATGAATATTTAATTCGTCTATGGGGCCAATGGAATGAGGGTGAAGTTTCTGGGAGGGTTGCTGCCAGGGGGGTGCAGGGGTTTCTACAAAGTGTAGGCAAAGGAGTGCAGAGGTGGGGGGATCGGGTCTGAGGGTCTTTTGTCGAGTCACAGCGCGTGCAGAAATCAACGCTGCGCCATAAGAAGAAAATTGCATTTCATTCTCTTATCGGCAGTGACGTCGACGTCGACGTCAACGTCAGCTGCACGTCAGCTGCAGTCAAAAGCCAGGTATATACATATATATGTGTGTGTGTGTGCACATGTGCTGTACGCTAGTTTTCGTAAGGGGAACTAATGTAATGAAGGTGAAAGAAAAATAAGTGAAAAGTTATTTTAAAGTTTTACTTGGAGAGACTTTCGCTTAAATCGATTAAGGAAAATAATCGATAAAAAAATTACGATTTATTTAGGGGCTTTGTGACTTGTTAAAATAGACTGAAGGAAATAATCGATAATTAAGTTACGATTTTGAGGCAATGAGTGGAATAATGAGCTTTAAAATATGGTATAGGGAATTATCGATAAGTTATCGATATACGATTTTAATGTATTTGAAGGGCTTTTTAAATGAAACCAAACCTAAGGTTCAACTCTCATGTAATTAACTGTAAATTGAGATCCTACTTATTGGCAGGATATTGTATAGTCCTATATACCTGCCGCAACGTTTGGCTTGCTTCCTCGTGGTGTCTGTCCCATTTTATTTGGCTTGCTTCTTGGCTTATTTATTTGCCGCCGCGTAGCGGTACAGCTATTTTGGCCCTCGTGCCCCACGCCCGAGTAGCAGGGAGCGATTAAAACAGGTGAAGCCTAACGCACACATAAAGAAGTAGAAGAAGGTGAAGAGGAAGGTGAAGGTGAAGGAGGAGGAAGAGGAAGAGGAAGAGGAAAGGGAAGCGAGGAAGAACTAAACGGTAATTTGGATAGGAACCAATATAACAATGACAACAGCTGACAACAAACGGCAGGCGAATTGAGTTCAAATGAAGATGACAAGAGCTACCAAAACACTAACAACACTAACGACAACAACAACAACAACAACTACTACTACTGCTACTACTACCAAAATGACAGCAACAACAATAAGAACAAGAAATTGTAGTTTAAAGTCAGGAAATATTTGATATTCCCCCACAATGCAGAAGCGGCACCTGTCACATTGCCCCTCGAGGAAGCAACAAAGTTGTGGCAAGGTGGTCCATGACAATGACAGTCTGTTGTCAGTTATCCTTATGGCAAATAGGGAAATGGAGGGTTACGTCAACAACGCGAATAACAAAGGTGCACATGATTTAAGCGATACATGCAACGAGTGCCATAAACTATCGCTTAAGTATCGAATGCGAATTACCAAATGCCAAGGCGAGTATAAACTCAAGCTGGGAAATGATCTTAGAATGTGAAAGGTATATGGTTTATATTTTAATTTGGAAACTAGTTCTCTGAATGAACTTATAAATATTTAAAGAGGAACTAGTGTAGTTCACTTGTGTTTTGTATGAATTAGCATAATTATTAAATGAGACGTTCTTTGGCTTTGGAGTCTTTTGAGCAATTGTAGCTATGAACTAGTTCATGAACTGATTTGAAGGTATTAAAAGATGAAAGGACTACTTTATTAAATGCGCAATTTTCAAAAGACTCTTTTATGCTATTATTAAATTTAAAAGCTTAATAATAATAAAATAAATATATATTAAATTTCAAACTAAAAATAAAATTTATTAAAAAAAATAATAAAGATTAATAATAAATTAAAATAAAAATGAATAATAAATAATAAATGATTAAAAAAAAAATTATAATTATAAAAAGTAACTTTAGATAATATATAATAAAAAAAATACTACTTATAAATTTTAATAATAAATTTTAATAAAAAATAAGTATAAATAAAAATTAAATATTACAAAAATTTAATAATAATAATAAAAATAAATAAAAATAATAATAAAAATAATAATAAAAATAATAATAAAAATTCCAGACTGGAACAAAATTAGAATCTTGGTTCATTTTTAAATGTCGCTCTATAATTAATAGAAGCTATGAGCTATGAACTGTGAACTGGTTCATTATGTGAGCTTGGGACAGGAGATCTTTGTTATTCTAACGGAACTTCTTATAGGAACTTAAAGATCCTTTAAACTCTACAACATCCCCTCAAGTTAAATGTGTTTCGTAGGTGTGCATGAGTGTGTGTGTGTGTGCGAGTGTGTGCGAGTGTGTGCGAGTGTGTCCTGGGGAAACCTTTCGTTATTTATGCCCAGTCCTTATGGCACATACGACTCCTCCGATATATGCACGTATACCCTATGAGTATTACTTTTATATTATTATTTTTATGCAGCTGTTGTTGTTCCACTCGCCATTCGTATTCATTGCCTTTTGTTTTACAACAATTGCATGCAAAGCTCTTTTGTTGTTGTTGTTGTTGTTGCTGTTGTTCTGTATTGTGTGTGTGTTGTGTGTGTTGCTATTGTTGTTTTTAGTATTTCTGCTAAACTCAGCATTTAAGTTTAGTTTGTCGAAAGGGTTGCCGAGTTCCTTTGGTTCCGTTGGTTGGCTGTTCGGTTCTTTGGTTCTTTAGTTCTTTTGGTGAGCGTTTTGCATTTTTATTTATTTTATTTCTCGTCCTCCCTCATACCCCCTGCTTGCTCCCCTCCCCCCAGCACCTCATACACCCCTCTCTCCATCTTGTTGTTTTCACAATAAAAAGGGTGAATTTTTATATTTTGCCATAAGTTTTTATGGCTTCCGTGTGTGGCGGCTGTCTGTATTATGTGTTCACATATGTATGCATGAGTGTGTGTGTGTGTGTGTGAGTGTGTGCATGCATTTGTGTGTGTTGCATGTCCTTCGCCTTTGCCCCTTTTGGGTAAGCCTTATTTCAGCCACTGCCCCTCCACTGCCTGTTTACTCCTCATTTGGCATTTGCCACGTTTTCTATCTCCCTTCCTCACGCCCCTCCCCAATTACCGTCCATCCCCCCTCTCTCTCTCTCACACTCCTTGGCTTACTCTTCTCATTTCACTTTAAATTCAATTTTTTGTTTTATTTTTTTTTTTTGTATTTTGTGTTTTGTTTTCGTCGACATTTAGTCAAAAGTTAGTCCAGTCATCCAAGTGCTGACCCAGAGACGCGCAGGAGGAGCAACGCCCCGCCGACGACCACTTGCGGTGTGTCTAACATGACGCGCCTCCACACTCAACTGTATTCAAGAACCAAAAGGAATTATATTGTATACCCTACCATAGGGAGTCTCGATTTTAATGCGCATTATGTAACATTGATCGAGCTTAAACTTTTAAAGCTACATTGTGTATGCCCAGAGGTAGGATTTATTTCTCTTTCGGTTGAGAATGTCCCTAGAGCAAGACATTTCAGATAATTCCCTGGATTTAACTAGATATATTTTTTATTTTTTATTTTTTTTTTATTTATTTTAATTTTATGAATTTTAAGGCCTACAAAATTTTTATATTTTTTTTAAATTAAACTCAATGCTTGAGTTTCTCTCTTAAATAAATTTATATTCGAGTCTCGGCTCAAAATTGATACGCTACATTTCTTGGGCACTTCCGATTGCCTACAGCTTTACATATGCCACAGAAGTTAGAGTATTCAAATGTCGCCTATGCATAAATTTAACAGCTTAACTTTTCTTGTTTCTCTTTCTCTCAGTTCCTTTTGGCTTTGTTGTTGCCGCGAGTTTTGTACTTTATTGTTGGTCGCCTTGTTTTGCACTTTTAATTCAGTTTATTTGTGTTAAATTTTTCCAAGTATGCATGTATTTGTTTCTTAAATATGCATGTGTATGTGTGTGCGTGTGTGTGCGTGTGTGTGCGTGTGTGTGTGTGTGTGTTCGCTTGTTTGTTTGCGGTGCTTGACTGTGTGCGAGTATTTAGATTTTAATCTACTTTGCCGCTGCAGCTGCCAAAAACTTTTGACAACGCACCCCAAAAATTTATGCAATGCAAGAAATGCGAGGGGCTGCACGTGCGAGGGAGCGAGAAGTGTGATAAGTGGGGGAGTGCGACAGAGAGAGAGAGAGAGAGAGAAAGCAAAAGATATGCCTATCTGAAGGCATGAGTTGACTTTGAAGTTGCATACCGTTAGAGTGGTGAAGGTGAAACGATAGACCGGAAATATAATATCTGCTGCGATCTGAGAGGCCGTCACTTTTGCTTCTTATCAATTTTATTTTTAATTTTAAGTTAAAAATAATTAAATTGGCAGACAATGAAGAAAATATTCTTAATAAAAAAAATAAATTAATTAAAAATCAATTATAAATCAATTAAATATCAATTAAAAATCATCTCAAAATTATTGAAGGATCATCTGAGTGCCAAAGAAGAATCGCCATAAAATCACTCAGAATCCTTAAGCTTATCCTCAATTGGGAGCACTTATTAAGACGCAATAAATGAAGCCTGAGATGGAGTATGCGATGAAGAAGATATGATTGCATCCTGTTTGGGAATTACAATGTTATATACATCATAAAACTGTCTAGTTACATAGGATGCCATAGGATATACCAATGTCTGCCTGTCCACCCCCTACCCTACCATCGGTGGTACTTCATTCACTGGGAGGCACGATCGTGGCTTGCAATATCAGCTTTTTAATGGGCTCCATAGGCAAATGAAATGTGGGCACTTGATTGCATCCATAAATTTAGCCGGTGGAGCCACACACAACGCTGCCTGCGATAGACAGAGGGAGAGACTACGAATGACTGCAAATTGGGGAAGGGGCGGAGTGCTGCAGGGGGTGGGGGGGTTTGGCAAACCGTGGAGCTGAAACGTGCCCGGCAAATGAAAGGCAGTGGCCAGTGTTAAGTTTCAATGCCAATTGCAATCAGCGGGTAAATATGAGACGGCAAAGGAAGCAGGCGGATGGAGAGGGGGTGGGAAAGGGATGTGAAGGGAAGACAGGGGAAGGTAAGGGATGGTAAGGGAAGGGAAGGACTGAATCAGGCTATAATATTCATTCTGTTCAGTTTTAAATGGTTTTTTAAATGCAAAGCACACACATAATCACACACAGTCACACACACACACGCACACACACACACACACGCACACACACACTCATATTGCAGTTGCTTTATTGGGTCTTTAGCGGTTCTTTTGTTGCCATCTTCGATAAATGCGGGCGGCCTGTGATTCATCAACTTTTAAATTTGCCTTTCGGTGTAAGTAATTAAAGAAAAAAATGAAAAGAAAAGGCAAAAAAAAAAATCAAAATAAAAAAGACAAACAGAAACCGCGCTGAATGTAAAAGGAAAAATGGCAAAGAAATATATAAAAGATGGTTTTGGGGCAGGGGGCCACACAAAGGCGGTGGCGGGGGGCGAAGGCGAAGGCTGGCAGGAAAGTACTTAAATGTTCGCTCAATTAGCATGCAGAACATTTTTCACATCCTTATTAAATGTTGCCTATTGTCTTCGTCCCTTTCCATTTAATCTCTCCTTTATTTCTCTTCTCTTTTTATTGGCAGTATTTTTTTTTTTTATTTTTTTTTTTTGCATTTTCCGCTTGGCGCATAAATTAATAAGAAACCGTTTGATAAGTTCCCAGCCCAACATTGCCTATACCTTATACAGATATTCAACTGTCCAGCAGCCAACAACAACAAGCCTACCCCCCGCACCCCACATACGCCCCCTCCACCACCAGCGAATAGACATTGCACATCGAACAACTCGCTGAGCCCCCACTCAGTGCGCTTTATTGCCTTGTCTTTGTTGTGGTTATGCACTTTTTCAACAGTTCATTGAATTGACCAACAACAGCGACAAGAACAACAACAATAGAAGCAGGCAAACATAAAAACTACAAGCACATACCAAACAACACACAACAAACACACACAACACACAACAAACACACAACAAACGCATCACACACAAAACCGAATGGAAGTCGTAGCCCTCAGCCCGCATATGACACATTGTAAACGGTTTTGGGTTCCTTTTGGTTTAATTTCCAATTTACGATAATTCCTAAGCCCCTGTCCCGCCCTCTGCCCCCCGCCACCCTCTGCCCCTCCATCGACAGCGTCTAACAATTTCCAAAAGAGATGAATAAAAAATTGATATTTATATCTATGTAAATTGGCTGCGCTTTAATTTTCTAATAACCGTAAAATACTCAAGTCAATGGGTGGAACACTGATGTCCCAATAGCATCACCTACTCACCTACTCATCAGTTCCCCCTATTCACCTGCTCACCTGCTCACCTGCTCACCTGCTCAGCTATTCACCTGCTCAGCTGTTTACCTGCGGTGCGCTCATTTGTTCTGATAAACACCTTTTGAGGAAGACCGCCGTTAACCCATTTGTGGAGTGTCGCTTTGATATGATAATGGGGCCCAATTGGAAATTGGCTTCCATATGTGATAGCTATGGAAATGAGCCACTAAGCAGTGGAACGATGGAATCAAAATTACTTGGCTTAATGCTTAATAAGCTTAACGAATGTTAAAATGATTGAGTGTTCTTTGAAAATGGAATGTCCCCAAGGCAGATCCATGTGCTCTTGACTTGGTATTTGGAACAGTGGAATTGGAACGTTATAATCTAATTAATATATATTTTTTTATGTTGCTTAAGTTAGTAAGTTAAAAGCAATGAGTTAAAAAACACAAGTGAATCCAAATAAAAAAACTGGTGAAACGATGGAAATGAAACAGTGAGGCAATGTTAGCTTCATACATTACTATACATTTTGTAAATAATTTCCAATTAAGAGAAATATATAAATGATATGTTTGACATGTGGAAATGGTTTGGAACGACGGAATTGAGAGGGAAAATTACAAAAAAAATAATTTCAGTTTAGGAATTTAACAACCTTTTAATGGAAAGTAAAGGAGTTGGCCAATTATAAAATTCAGAATTGCAAAAAAGGAACAAAAATTTGTATTTGAAATAGAACTTAAATTCAGTTTCCTTTTCAAAACTTTGTTACGCTGTGAAACATGACAGAGAAACATGTGAATGACAGACAGTGCCTAATTGGACTGCAATGATATGGAACGATAACAAACGATAATCGGATTTCAGTGTGTTCCATTCAGAGTCCTTCCATTCAAGGCACTGACTCTTAAAGGCGACTATGTAATTTCCTGTAACTATTCAATTCACGTTTGAAATGTGAGTTCGTCCTCCGTCGAAGTCCTTTGATGACCTCACCTTCTGCACAGATGCAAGTGGCTGACCCAATCGCCCCATTCATGCTTCATGCCCCGTCACCATCCCATCCACCTTTTGCCCTATGGCGGCCAACACTTTCGTGTAAAACACATTATGCCACCCCCAAGTCCTTTGGACCTCCGCCCAGCACTCGTCCCCGCCCCCATCCGCATGCTGCCCGGCAAAAGCGTTTCGCTCAGGCACACAAAGTGACAGAGTGCAAGTTTACATGATTCTCTAGGGTCGATTTGAATTGTGGACTCCACACCCCTGCAACCCCAAGTATGGAGGGAGGGGCTGGCGGCGAGTGTCTCCCCTTGTCCCCAGCGAATTCAAGGAGCGCACACGTTGGACTTTGGCTCCTGTTGTAAATCAAATGTCATGTCAATTTTAATTGCATTTTAATGATAAACGACGCCGCGAACTGGCCCCCAGTTCAAAAGGGTTAAGTTAAACTAGAGCTAGTGTAAGTGTATATATTGTATGTGTGTGTGTGTGTGTGTGTGTGTGTGTGGGTGAGTAGTTGTGTTTATTGAGTTGTGTAAGTGTGCGCGGAAAATCAATATGTGCGTTCGTCACTTTTATTCAATTTGATTCACACTCCAAACAGCCCCAGTACACCGCCAATTAAATAGCCCGACATAATAATCATGTATGCATATACACACTCACACACACACATACACTAACACACCCATACATGCTTATAAACATATAGAAGCCATCATAACTCATTGACACCCGCCGCATATTTGATTGCAGTTCATTTGCAGCTGTGCTCCATTTCCATTTACCCAACCAATCCGTGCCACTTCAACCCATTCCATTTCATTCCATCCCGTTTCGTTTCGTTTCGTTCGCCATTCCATGCCAAGCATAACACATTCATTTAGCCATTCATCCGCCCATTCATCCATCCAACTATCCAACTATCCATCCAACTATCCATCCAACTATCCATCCATCCATCTTTCCGTCCATCTTTCCGTCTAGCCATCCATCCATCTGTCCATCTCTTCATCTGTCCCTCTGTCCATCTGTCCCTCTGTCCCTCTGTCCCTCTGTCCGTCTGTCCGTCTATCCGAGCTATCCATCTATGCAATTTATGGACGTATTTGTTCACGCACATAAAGCACAACACGTTAATTAAATTAAATTCTCTCGATGCCAATAAAAAATATATCCAAAGAAAAAAGCAGTCAAAATATAAATGAAAATAATAAACAAAAGGAGGAAACAAATACCAAAAAATAAAAAAGAAAAAAAAAGGGAGGAGAGAAAAAATATATAAAAAAAAAAAAAAAGATATCAAACAGAAATAAAAATATAAATATGATATGAAAACGCGTAATGCTGCGAAAATTGACTTCCATTTCTGACTGAGTTCAATGTATACATATATATGTATATATATGTATGTGTGTGTGTGTGTGTGTGCGTGTGTAGCCCCAGTGCCCCCCGCTTGTATTTGCTTTGAAGTTCCTCCTTTATGCGGTAGCGCCGCGTAGCAAAGTGCAAAAATACGTTTTTAATTGATTTTTAATTAAATGTTTAATTGTCAGTTGCAGGCGAGTGTTTTTGTTGCTCAACGCCCGAAAGGAGTGGAGATTCTCCCCGGATTCGGCTTCATCTCACATCACTCCCCCATAGCCCCCCGCCCCTTTTATGCGGGGCAATTCCCACTCAAGTGGCACTCCTCCAGCGCGAATATTGCACATGAGTTGAACTTTGTTTGCGTTATTTGGCACTTGATGATTTTTACTTTTCCGCCAAACTAAAAAGGGAAAATATCTAGGGAAAAGCTCACTATAAATATATATATATATATATGTATATATGTGTAAGTCATTCTATTTCAAAATCTGGGCCATTAATGGCAATCGAAATGATGATATATGAGCGGAGAAGTGAAACCTAATTAAACTTTTGCCTCTGAAGTAAATTATAAATGATTCAGCAATCGTTCAATTAAAAATACTGAAAATGCACCAACTACAAAGTTGATCCATCATTTAATACACAAATATCATTCCTATAAATCCCCCCTGCACCCAGCCCCCAGTCCCCAGCCCCCAGTCCATGGCCAAGTCTCTTCACTCCCCGCCTTAACTTAAAGCCAAACAACACAGAGGCAAAAGCCTTGTACATAAGATATGATATACACATCGAAGGGAGGAGAAGAAGGATGAGGAGAAGGAGAAGAAGAAGGAGATGGGGGGAAGGGATCGAATGATGGGTGAGGAGGGGTGAGGTAAAGAGTATTGTTAAACAAGTTAAAAGCGTTTCGCTTACCCAAAGCCGAGGCTAAACTTTTCACAAACAATGGCGACGAGTCAGCGAGTGGAATGGGTGCAGCGAGTACAAATGCCACTGCGCGACTCGTCGCGTCTCGGCGAGTGCGAGCGAGAGAGCAAGATAGATATAGATGCGAGAGCGAGAGAAGAAGAAAAGTTTGTAATGCGCTTAAATTTCTTCAGTGTGGAGCGCACAGGTGGGCTTGGTTGTTGTTGAAAGCTGTTGTCGTCGAAGTTCGGCGCCAGCCATTATTGGCATCACCCTGCATCATCATCAATGGAACGAGTATTCGACTCTCCTATTTGCCGGCCATTCATGATGATGATGATGATGATGATGATGATGATGATGATGATGATGGCGATGATGATGATGATGATGACGATCATTGGAAGCTCACGTTGTGAGCCTATCACGTACATTTGCCATCAATAACGCAACGATTTAACTTGTCTCTCGTTCGCCCGGCCACGTAGCCGAGACTTCCACCGTTTCCCTGCCACACACACTTGAGAGCACCCACCCCACCGCACCCCATCTCCGCATCTCCCCGACTCTCTGCTCCACATCAACAACAACGGCGCGGCCTAAATGTCACGCCCACTCCGGGCCTTGGCCCCGCACGTACACGCATGCCACGTAGATTAGGCCCGTAAGCCTCGACTGGATGCCAGGCAGATGCAGCCCCCACCGCTTGTCCACTTGTTCCTCTTGTTGCCATTGTCATTCCCAAATTCTACGCAAACGCTGGATGAGCGCAGACCCCTTGAAGGAGGAGCGGGTTGTGGGTTGAGAGAAGGGAGGGAGGAGGGGCACGGGTGGTAGCTTATATCTATTTTGTTTATCGATATAAATATTGGCAACTTTGGTTCACATTTTGACTCGGCACGTAACCCAAGACATTGCCCAGACACATCATCCACGGACATCAGCGTACGATTCGAAATCCGTAGGCGAAGTCCCCCAATCCCCGCAACTTTTATTTATTCCCACCCCCCACTCCCACCCCCACTACCGTAGACGTAGGACGAATTCACGTCCACATCGAAATCCAGATGCAAATGGAAATGGTTTTTGGTAAACAAATCCACTTAGCTGCTAATTGGCGGCAAATCAGCCAGAGAAGCTGCCCAGTTGTGTGCGGAGTGTCTCTTCTTCTGCATTGGAGTGGCGTCAAGTGCAGCTCCCATTCTCCATTCTCCGTTCTCCATTCTCCTCCAGCATCACTTGGCCAAAAGAAAGCGCATCACGTGCGCCATCATCTTGTTACTTAGCTCCCGGGTTTATCTTTCTGTTTCTGTTTCTGTTACTTTTCTGCCTCTGCCTCTGCCTTCTCCTCTGCCTCTGCCTTCTTCTCTGGCTCTGCCTTCTCCTCTGCTTGTGCCGCTCTCAACTGTCGCTACTTCTGCTGTGTTGCTGGCTAAATCCATTTTAAGCAGCTCCGGGAGATGGCCCCAGAGTCAACTACATTTTGGGCCACAAACATTGTGTGTGGATGTTGCCGCTTTAAACCGAGCAGCGCCCGGCCCCGCTCATAGACAGGGGATGGGGTGGGGTGGGGACGTTACTGCAACCATATAACGTCTGCTGTCTGTGGTCAGTGGACAAACAGCAACACTGGACGACCGCATAAAGGGACAAGAGAAGTAACCAGCAATGTCAAGAATGGTGAGCGGAAAGCGGACAGCGGGTACGAGGGACCAGGGAGCAGGGACCAGCGAGCAGCGACCAGGGACCAGGGGCCGGGAGGGGGGTCTGACGGACACTTGCAAACGGTTTGGGCAGAAGGACCAGTGATAGTCGTAAAAATACCCATGAGATGTCGAAGGCATGTTGCAAAATTTCAAGCTCAAGCTCGAAATGGCAGCCAAAGTCTGTTGCCCATATCCAGGCACACACACACACACACACACACACACACACACACACACACACATACGCAGACACATACGTGCAGACACTGGCAACGCACGTCAGTGGCATAAAAGTTGCCTGTTTGGATTTCAAATGGTCAAAATGTGGACATTTGCTTAAAAAAAAAAAAAAAAACATTGCCGAGGGGAACGCAACGTGTTGCAGGCAAAGGACAAGTGGAGGGGGGGCGGGACAAGAAGCAGACCAAAAGAGGAAGACAAAAGAACCAGTCACAGGCAAAAGCTGGTTCCCAACTAGAAATGAACTTCGGTCCGGACACGAGGCTCCTCGGATGCGCTACTGTGAGCCAAGGACCGAGAGGCACGCAGCGGGTAGAAGACGGGGAGGGGGCGGAAGGAGGGAATGGGCAAATAAGAGGGAAAAGGAAAGAAAGAGAAAGTGTGAAGTTCATTTGAAAGAAGAAGCTGAAATGAAGAAGTCTTTCAAGTCGACGTGGTCTTTGGGGAAGATGCTTGTGATTAGATTCACGGTCAGGACAAGACGCGGAAAGAATCTCTAAGAACTATTCAAGAAAGACAGTACAAGGGGATGGGAAAAGGGAGGGGGTAGGGCAGAGAAAGAGGAGGAAAAATTCCGCAAGCATTGAGAAAGATCGAAAGTCTCAGTTACTCAAGTCTCAGTTACACAAGTCTCAGTTTTCCAAGTTTCAGACATTTTAGTCTCAGTCATAGAAGTCTCCGTTCTCCAAGGAAAGAGGAGCAAAAGAAGAAGACATCATGTATCCTTTTTTTAACCACAAGCCTGTGTCCTTGTCGTCAAGCTGCACTTCATCTAAGCAGAGGAGCGCCGAAACACTTAAGTAAGAGCCTATTCAAAGGGAAGGACGTAGAGCTAAAGAAAGCCTTGGGATCGTATCAGATTCGCTGCTACTCAAGTCTGGAATTCCCCAAGGAAGCACGCATCCTTTTGATCTGCCATCCTGTGTCTCCTATCAAACTTCAGTCCATCTCAGTCCATCTGAGGCCATCAAGTCAATTGCAAACCAGGGTCACTCCACTCGGTTGCCAGCCCTCGGGATGGCCTGCAGCTCAACCGGCTGCCAGTTACTGAACCTGCGGCAATGCACCCACCCCCCCTCCGTCTACGCCCCTCTGTCTGCTCCCTCCGCCTTGGGGCATTGGTTATTCCTCTATCACTTGCACGCACTCATACAAACAATTTTTCCATTTTCATTTTCATCTTTTTCTTTTTATTTTTTATTCTTTTTTTCTATTTCTATTTCTATTTTTCTCACTCCTCCTTTTCCTCCTCCGCCATCTTCCCTTTCCCTTTCAATTTTTTTTTTTAACTAAAAGTTTGCGTTTTAGCTTTAGCCAGATTTATGTTTTCCTGCTTGCGTTTGCAGAATTGTTGTCGGAAGTTTTTTGTGCAGCATCATGGCACACACAGCAACACACCCACACACAGACACACACACACACGCACACATTCACTTGCAGACACATACAGATGGCGTGGAGTGTGGGGTGTGGGGAAAAGTTCTAAAAAGATGTTTGGGAAAAATAAAAAGTGCGCCCGAACTTCTGAAGCAACTGAAAATGAAACATGGGACGAGCGAAGGACCAAACCCAAAAATATGTTAAGAGCTTGGCAGAAACAGAAACAGGGAATCCAAGGAAAAACTCAGAGTTGACGGAACAGCAGCAGAAACAGATGCAGGAGCAGAGGCAGAAGCAGGAGCAGGAGCTAGAGCAGAGGTAGGAGCAGAGACAGAGGCAGGGCCAGAGGCAATAGCGGGGACAGAACCAGAGGCAAGACCAGAGGCAGCAACAGAGGCAGGAACAGAGGCAGAAAAAGAGGCAGGGGTAGGGGCTAGAGCAGTGGCAGGAGCAGCGGCAGGAGCAGAGGCTAAGGCAAAAGCTGAAGCTGGAATCGCATTGATGTGCCTTTTGACTTTGTCCCTGACTTCGGCTTGGACTCTCGTGTCTCTGGCAGTGATTTTAAGTAACCAACATCCTTCAACTTCTGCTCCTGCTACCGCTTATGGCGCTGCTCCTGCTCGACATTCGTGGGATCGAAACGTCTGTGCTTTTGGCCGGAGTATTAGCCGGGACTGAAAGTGTGTGTGCCTGATTAGCCGTGTGTGTCTTATGTTTCGCATGTTCTCATGTTTTATGTTTTCGGTATTTTGGTTTCCAGGATTTGGGTTTGAGTTTGGGGTTGGGGGCTGGGGGTTGGGGCTGGAGCTTGAGCTGGGGTTTGAGTTTGGGCTTGGGTGTCGCCTTTGGGCCTCCTTCTGTCGTTTGACTTTCACTCGCAGCACACGCTGCTGCCAACATGTTGTCCAATTAGCCGCCAAGCTTTCCGGCAATACACGAAGTTGCCCCATTCCTGTGGCATGTACTTCAAATGTCATGTAAGTTCTACTCTCCACTTCTTGTTGTTTCCACCTTCTTCCACCTACGCCTCCTTTGGTTATTGTTTATTGTTTTCTTGTTATTCCTGCTGCTCATTTGGTGTGGGGTGTGCCCCGCAGGGAATGTGGCCCACAACTGGCAACTAAATTTAATACTGTCCGGACTCTCATTAGGCAACTTCAAAAGCTGACCAAAAGCACTGCCTGGAGGCCTAGTGGTTCAATTACAGACAAACTTCTTCAAATGAAGATAGCCCAAGGACCTCAACTTGAGCGAGTCCTTAAAACTTCTTCAAAAGTTTTGCTACCTAATGCAATCAATTATTACACCTTCAAGGATCTATTTGCTTCGATCATATAAAGGAAACTCTCTGCTTAAGTCCTACTTAACTATTGCAGTCATTTTCATCTTAAGCTTTAAGGACCTAACTGGATGAGGTCCTGAGAACTACTTCTGAACTGGAACTCCTCAATACAATCTCTAAGTATACTCAAAACTCGACCTGGAGTTGTTTTCGTTCAAGGATCTCTCCTCTTCGATCGCCTAACCCAATCACAGTTTTGGTGTCCTTAGCTGCCACACTGGACTGAAGGACCTTTGTGAGCTGTGATAGGGCCTTTAGCTATTCATCAGGACTTGGTATTAAAGCCACGTTAAGCTCTCCAATCAGTATATCTCTGCAGTGTATCCTTGCTATCCATTCCTGATTATATCCATCACCTGCCATCAATCTGGCCTAGCGGCTCTCGTCCAGTCTCTCAATCAAAGCCCATGACCTTTGAGCCATTTGAAGCTTTTGGCAAAGCTCTAGGCTATAATTCAAGCCGCAAGAAACCGCAAAGCTTAACCCAAACTCACCTCACACTCAGTCACTGACTGACCGTTCCCCCGCCCTCCCCATGCAGCCAACCAATTCACCGCTTATTCCCCATCCACAACTTCCCGTTCTCACTTGGAGTTCAGCTTGTGGAGCCTCATTAAGCGGCTGCTAATGACGCAATTTCCGTACAGTGACCACTGGGCGACCTTTGGGGTCAGGCTCGACGGCGGTATCAGGTACAACGGCATATGTCCAACTTCCCCTTCTGGCTAATTAGCTTAGCGCATTTAAATCGTTTGCTTATTGAACTACACCACGTCGCGCACTTCTATGTCATCGATGGAGTTCGTATGGGAATCGCCATCAGACACCATTTTCCCCACCCTTCCCTCCCCTCTTCTATATTCTCCTATCTTTCTTCTTACTCCCCTCACTCACTTTTCCTCTTCCTCCCCTTTCCCACTCTCTGTCTGCTGGCCTATGCCCTGACTCCCACCACTGCTCCTGTTTGGTCTTCTTCTTCTTCTTCTTGGGCTGGTCAATGGTTAGTACATTTTCTGGCTTGCCAAAATGGCAGACAATAAAACATAAAAAACAAAAAAAAAAGAAAAGAAAAAGGAGAGGAAAAAGAATAAAGAGAAAAGAGGAGAAAGGAGAAAGGAGGAAGGAGGAAAAAAGAAAAGCAGAAAAACAGCAAAGGAGACAACAAACAATACAAACAAAGGGGATTTTGTTGGCCCGATTTCTGTGTCCAAAACATGCCACAGCAAGACTGCACACACACACACACACACGCACACATATACATGTATATGTAGCGAACCCTTACGACATTCCTTACACTCACACTTACACAATTCCAGGCCATTACACTGAGAAATGTGACACAATTTGAATAACATTTAAAATATATAAAATTGATCATCAATTCGTCGCTGGATTGGGCGGAAGTGGTTGTTAACCCTTTGAGCAGGAGCAGGAGCAGGAGCAGGAGCAGGAGCAGAAGCTGGAGCAGGAGCAGGAGCTGAAGCTGTAGGTGGAAGGAGCAGCAAGACTAGTGGCAGCCCAGCTCATTGTCAGGACAGCGCCTACACATGTTGTTGGTTTTTCATCCTTGCCCCATGGAACTGAATGAATCTTGGGACGCTCACTCCATGTCTGTGTCCTTTTTTTTTTTTTTCGTTTTTGGAGAATTTTCCGTTTTTCCTTTGCCGGTCCTGTGCTCTTTTTTTTTTTCTTTCTTTCGCCCCGTCTACTTCCATTTTTGGACTAAATTGCGTAAATTATTGGCATATGTTGTCTTCGGAGCGCGCGCCAAGAAACGAGGCAATGAAACATTTTTAACCCTTTTCGTTGCCAACGTCGTGGAGGATGTCGTGAAATTGACAGTCGCACATTGTTGATGATGATGGCAGGAGGGAGGGGGTCAGGGCATTGAATGGCATAGGGGGGGACGGAGGACGAATGGAATGAAGCTGAGTAGGCGAGCATTTGGCTTGGTTGGTGACAAGAGGGAGCGGGGTAACAAGCAAAATAGGGGGGGCGTCGACCAGATACTTTGGCATGGTATTTCATTCCAACTTCAAAACCCCTCAACTCCCTCCCATCCTTCGTCATGATCCTCATCCCCATCCCCATCCCCATCCACATTGCCATCTCCATCCCCAGCCATGCCACTGGCTCTGCGACTCTGCCGCTGCCTCTGCCTTCGTCTCAGTCTTTGCCTCTGCCTCTGCCTCTGCCTTTGCCTTTGCCTCTGCCATCGCCTCTGCCTTCGCCTCTGCCTCTGCCTTTGCCGCTGCCCTCGCCTCTGCCTTTGCCTTTGCCTTTGCCTCTGCCTCTGCCTTTGCCGCTGCTTTCGCCTTTGGCTGCCAGTCGCCTGTCAGTTTTGTTCGCTTCGTTTTCTTTACCCACACCCCTCCCTCCCCCTTCTAGTAAGGCTGCCCCTTTATGCCTTGCCATGCCTTGTCTTGCATTGCCTTGCCTTACCATTCCTTTTTTGCCTCTATTCTATTCTATTCTGTTCTATTCTATTCCACTTTTTTTCTTTCCTCCTTTTTTTTATCGTTTATTCCCATTCTTTGGCTTTTTATATACGCTATTTCGCGAAGTAGAACAATAGCCCCGACGCTTTGCCCGGGAACGGGTCGGATCCGAGACTGAAAACTGCGAGCTGTGAGCTACGAACTGCAAGCTGTGAGCTGCGCGCTGCGAGCTGCGAGCTGAGAACTGGCCTGAGGAGGACCTGCTTTGGCCCATTCATCCTTCTACTTTGCTTCATCTTTGTGCGCTTTTGTTACAACTACTCGTACTTCATCTGCTGCTACTTTTTTAGAGCCCCCATACACCATAGACAACCCCCGGCGGTCGTCATTGCAACACCCCTTCGACTGGTCGACTACCCCCAACTTTATTGTCTTGCCAAAGAAATAGACTTTTAATATACTGGAGCCTAGTATTGCACACAATACATGGACTCCTATTATACATATACACACACAGTCTGATTGAGTGTGTCCATGCATGTGTGTGTGTATATAGAAGTGTGTGTGTGTGTGTGTGTGTCTGTTAGGGGTGCAAAGACTGTATGTGAAAATATTAGGCGCTTTTGCCAGTTCATTGACTTGCCACAACAATAGTCCTTTAAGTTTGTCTGCCAAAATATGAACGAATATTAAGGACCCTAACCCCAAGATCCTGTAAATAGTTTAGCTCGTGGGCGTATACCGCCAAGTGTAGAATTACTGCGAACATGAGACAATCCATAACAAGGAATTGAGCAAATTAGGGGTTAAGAAGGGGTTAAGGACAAGGCGCCACATGAGGAAGAGGCGAGTTCCACGATGAGAAGGAATATCCTTAAGAAAATTAAATTAGTAAGAAATAAAAAAAAAAAAAATTGAAAAACTGAAATGTTGAAAATTTGAAATTCTAAAAAACAACTTGCCCATCGGGGCAGGCCTTGAGTTATTGAGGCCATAAGGAAAATGTGAGGTGTGAAAATTGTGTGTTTTTGGCCGTAAACAAAATTTGTTCAACATTTTGCGAGATTTTTAAACTGATTGAAACTTTAAGAAGGATGTCAGGTGAAGGGCAAGCAGGATCAAAGAGATTCAAGCTCCCAGACGAAACTCCAAATGATGAGAATGTCTTTGATCAGCTCTTTGCCGTACTCGAGGCTGAGCACAAGAAGCTCTCCGATCTCGAGCAGCGGCGCTTCCAGCTGACGGAGGAGATGAAGACTCTGCGCGAGATGCTCAATTCGGGGAACCTCAAGATGAATGCAGGATCCGAGGAGCTACAAAGGCAGGCCAATTTCTCAAGTCCAGGCAGTTCGAGTGAATGCAGGGAATCTAATCCCAAGGACTGACCACATAGAATGAAAGGTGTGAATATTGCCTCCCCCTCAAGGATATTTAAAAAAACTAGTTTCTGGCTTAAGGATCAGGATTTCTCGCAAATGTAAATTAAATAAAAATTTTCTTTTTTTTGTATCTCAATTTTTCAATTTATTTGTATCTGAACTGATGCAGCTTGTATCTGCATCTACAAATGTATCTGCAGCTGTAAATGTATCTGTATACGAGTCTAAGGCTGCAATTGTATCTGAATCTCAATATGTGACTCCAATTGTATCTAAAGGTTTATCTGCAAAAGTATCTGCTTCTATATAAGCTTGCATCTGTATCTACAAATGTATCCGTAGCTGTAAATGTATCTGCATACGAGTCTAAGGCTAAAAATGTATCTTAATCTCAATATGTGACTCTAGTTTTATCTAAAGGTTTATCTATAAAAGTATCTGCTTCTATTTAAACTTGCATCTGTATCTACAAATGTATCTGCAGCTGTAAATGTATCTGTATACGAGTCTAAGGCTACAATTGTATCTGAATCTCAATATGTGACTCTAGTTGTATCTGAAGGTTTATCTGTAAAAGTATCTGCTTCTATTTAAGTTTCCATCTGTATCTACAAATGTATCTGCAGCTGTAAATTTATCTATATACGAGTCTAAGGCTGCAATTGTATCTGAAGGTTTATCTGTAAAAGTATCTGCTTCTATTTAAGCTTGCATCTGTATCTACAAATGTATCTGCAGCTGTAAATGTATCTGTATACGATTCTAAGGCTAAAAATGTATCTGAATCTCAATATGTGACTCTGATTGTATCTGAAGGTTTATCTGTAAAAGTATCTGCTTCTATTTAAGTTTCCATCTGTATCTACAAATGTATCTGCAGCTGTAAATTTATCTATATACGAGTCTAAGGCTGCAATTGTATCTGAAGGTTTATCTGTAAAAGTATCTGCTTCTATTTAAGCTTGCATATGTATCTAAAAATCTATCTGCAGCTTTAAATTTATCTATATGCGAGTCTAAGGCTGCAATTGTATCTGAATCTCAATATGTGACTCTAGTTGTATCTGAAGGTTTATCTGTAAAAGTATATGCTTCTATTTAAGTTTCCATCTGTATCTACAAATGTATCTGCAGCTGTAAATTTATCTATATACGAGTCTAAGGCTGCAATTGTATCTGAAGGTTTATCTGTAAAAGTATCTGCTTCTATTTAAGCTTGCATCTGTATCTACAAATGTATCTGCAGCTGTAAATGTATCTGTATACGATTCTAAGGCTAAAAATGTATCTGAATCTCAATATGTGACTCTGATTGTATCTGAAGGTTTATCTGTAAAAGTATCTGCTTCTATTTAAGCTTGCATCTGTATCTACAAATATATCTGTAGCTGTAAATGTATCTGTACACGAGTCTTAAGCTGCAATATTATCTGAATCTCAATATGTAACTCTGATTGTATCTAAGTCTTTATCTGTAAAAGTATCTGTAAACAAATCTACTGCCGAATCAGTGCCTAAATCTGTATTTGTATCTGTGAGTGGCTTTGTATCCTTACCTGCATCTTCATCTATATCTGTATGTGCATCTGGTTCATCAGCTGTACATGTGTTTGTATCTGAATGTGTGGATGTAATTGTATCTGTATCTGTATCTGTATATGTATCTGTATCTGAATCTGTGTCTTTTTCTCCTCAATACACATTTTGTTGGTGCAGTAAAAGAGAAAATCATATCAAACTCGGCATTTCAATCATCATAATGCGGGGCAACGTTGGACGTGGACACAAATATAGAAAGAGCCAAGAGTTGGGTTGCTGGCAGAGGGACGGCGGAAGGGAGGCAGAGAGGCAAGAAGGCAGGGAGGAGGAGGGACTCGGCAAGTCGACCACATTTGGAAGCAACGACAGCGACAACGACAGGCAGCCACTCCACAGGGACATCTACTGTTGTCATATGGGTAACGAACATATTTGGATAGACCGGTAAAGTCCAAGGACTGCAAGGACTTTAACTCCGGGCATGTGCTGGTCATATTGATTGGTAGGTTCTGCTGCGTTCCAACTAACGATAAGTGAAGTGTCAGGTGCAGGGACCGGAAAGAAACGAAGGGAGAAAGAGAAGGAGAGAGCAAGAGAGAGAGAGTGGGAAAAAATATAGTGGCGGGGAGTGGGGCAGGAAGAAAAATGAAGCAAGGTGCGGGCCTGGGAGTTGTCCATTGTTGACTTATTCCTGCACATTTCAGGCTTACGAGTAGGTCAAGAGGTCGTACACATGTCCGGTATAAAAGGGGCAAGGCGTATGCCCGGAAAATTTAGTCAGTGTACGGAAAATGTGCACTCGGGTATGCAGCATGAGGCTCATGGGGCCATCTTCATGTTTCATGCAAATTGTACTTGAGCCTATGACCCCCCACCCCCCGCCCATCCACCCCTGCCATCCCTTGACTCCAATCCAATCGACTTCTTCACAGTCTCTGGCAACATTTTTCAATTTACCAAATATATATTTATATATATAAATATATATATGTATATGTGTGTGTGTGCGTGTGTCTGTGTGTGTGTGTGTGCATATTTGTAGTAAGTTTTTAGCGAAGGCAAAGCCCACTTTAAGTCCACTTCAGTTTTCTTGTTGTTATTAGTATTATTTTTGTTGTTGTTGTCAGTTGTTGTTGGTTGTTGTTGGTTGTTGGTTGTTGGCTGTTGGTTGTTGGTTGCAGCACAGGAAGCCGGAACTGGGAGTCGAACCAAACAGGACTCGACGAACTTCTGGCAAGTTGCTCGAGAAAATCCAACCCAAGGTAACCAAAACCGAAGGAGAGCTTAGAATCAAACAACTTTTGCCCAGCGCACCTGCTCCTCCGCACCTGAGGGCCTCGCTATAAACTAACATTGCCCACAGAAATATCTTATGTATTTATGTGTTGCATGTTGTTTTTGTAATTGTTGTATCCATATTATTGTTGGTATTGTTATTGTTATTGTTATTGTTGCACTACCTACAACGAAGTAGGTCATTAGGGGCGTTTTGCCCACCTCAACTAGTAAACAGGCAAACAGCCAACTATACCCAACTATACACAACCACCCAAGATCGTACTGAACCGCCCAACCATCAACCACTTACCCACATAGCGACCACCCACCATTCACCACCCACCAGCTACAGTCGTCACCCCCCTTGGGCTACTTGAATTATTAAATGTTAGTTCATATAACATTCCCTGTCCCAGGCAGTTGAAAGTTAAAAGTTGAAACGCTGAAAGTTTCCCAACGAGAATCAAAACTCTCGCAGGACTCTTAAATTCATATTTTTCTTCATTTTATGTTCTCCTAAATTGTTAACATTTAATGACGTTTGTGGGGCCCAGGCGACGCTCCATGTTGCTCTCATTTAAGGATACAAAAAAAAAAACTTACCAAAAGCTTTGAAAATTAATCAAATTTAAACATCAAAACGCAGCACGAAACTTACCTAAAGGGAGAGAGTGAGAAAGAGAATAAGTGAGTGAGTGAGTGAGAAAGAAGGCATAAAATTGATATTTAAATAATATCAAAGTTACTCGGCATTAAGTAAACTCCAATACATACTTAGTCTAAGCGTTACACTAACTAAATTAGTTATTAATTAAATGGAATTACCTTAACGATTATTGAACTTGATTGTTTCTCGATTCGCAATTATTCACAGGATAGCAGTGAATAAACTTTCATTCAGACTGCAACTAATTGCAACATATTGTTTTCATTGTGTGAAAAAGGATGCACACAAGCATAGCTAAATAAGGACGAAGGATTACCCTGGACGGGACTTTTTGATATGTGCCCCCAGACTAAAGTTAAGCTTGAACGTTCACTTACTTGACTTTGTGTATCATATTTTGTAAGGATATATTTCAGGATAATTGCCACACATTTACCCCCAGCCACTTGCAGCTATTTCAGGATATTTAAGGATAGTTGCTGACTTAAGCCACTCAACTTGATTCTGACTAATCAAACTATTTGCACAGGATTTCAGTCAAACTGCAACTAAGTCAAGTCTTTGTTGTAGTCAAACTCTGCACACACACACACACACACCCACACTCAAACACACTCACACACTCACACACTCACACACACACACACTCACATGTATACCTTATTATAATCTACATTTATGGTCAGCCATTGTCCAATTTCTCCACTCAACTCGCCCACTGAACTGCTATGTAAATTGCTTGAAACGCATCGATAGACAGCCGAAGCCTACCCCCCGTGACCCTTGACCCCTAGGCTAGACACAATCTCATGCACCACATATTGTATAATAATATGATGTCCATTGCCAAATTGGGTCTTATTTTGATATACTTTACTATGGACTGAGGACTGAGGACTGCGGACTGAGGACTGCGGACTGAGGACTGCGGACTGAGGACTGCGGACTGAGGACTGGGGAATAGCAATGGGAATGGCTAGAGGTGGGCGTGGCTGGTCGCCCGCATATTCCGGCATTGAAGTAGTCTAATAAAAAGTAATTGGAGTTTTCATTTAATATAACAAGAAAAATTTCCGACCAACAACAGAGGCTCTGGCCAAAAATAGCATCAACAGCAACAACAACAACAACAACAACAACAACAACAACAAGAACGTTAGGAGAGCTTCTAACCCAATTCCAGATTTGCAAGTCGCAATACCTACGCCACCCTCACAGCCACCCACGCATACAGTCACCCACACATACAGCCACCCACACACACAATCACCCTATGGTAACTCCACCCACTCTGCATTCAAACGGGGCCACTGGATGCTTCATCTGTCTGTCCGTCTGAAGTGTCTCTCTCCCTTTGCCCCTTTGTGTGAGTGAGTGTATGTGTGTGTATGTGTGTGTATGTGTGTGTGTGTACAATGTATCCACTAGAGCATCATCATAGATGTATCCACTCAGTCGTTGTTATTGTTATCCACCATCCACCACCCACCTACCCACCACCCACCGCCCGCCGCCCACTCCTCAACCAAACATATTCTGGCCCGATTCTGCCTTAGCTGCTGCCTCGTTGCTCATAAAACTCACTCAAGTAAAAGTACGAATGGTTTTCGATATGAAATGCATGAAACTGACAGGCAAACATATTGCGCCGCATTTTTCCACACAATCCCGTTACCTCCCTACATCACCCTCCCCCCTATCGTTCCCTCTCCTACCCCCCACCTACTGCCTACTGGCATCAAGAAGCAGCTGACTGACTGTTGGTTACCACTTGGCCATTGCCGCTCCTCTTTCCTCCTACCTCCTGTGTGTGTGTGTGTGTGTGTGTTTCGTTTTTGATATGCGATATGAGAGCCTCTGAGTAGCCTCCTCCACCCTCACCAATCCAATCCCATCCACCCACCCCTCACCACTCACTCCTCACTTCATGCGCTGCGGACTGAGGCTATTTGGAATTGTTGAAGCTCGTTTTATGAAAAGGATATTTACAATATCCACATGCGACACACGAACTTCGCGTCTCGCATCCATTTATTCTTTATGCAGATACCCACTCAGCCACCTCGGCTGCCCCGCCACCCACTCACCACCCCCTAGCACGTTATCATATCAAAATGCATATTGTACACTCGACGAGATACTCGCCCGCTTTATATGGGACATTTCTCTTTTAATATGCAACTTGGCAACTCAGCGAGTGAGTGACGCTCGCGGTGAATGCTGCATGCAGCATACTCCATGCTGCATGTTGCATTGTGGTGCAGCTTGCTGCAACTTGTGTGGCACCTCCCTCCCGGACCTGCACGCCTTCTCGTCGTATGTAGGTAATTTAAGTGCAACTTTCTACATGGCAAGTATTTTGTTTAAGTCTTTCTTCATATTCACAAATTGTTGGGATTGTCTAATGGGATACAGTTACAGTTACTTTTGATGTTGTTGTTGTTGTTGTTGTTGTTGTTGTTGTTGTTGTTGTTGTTGTTGTTGTTGTTGTTGCTGTTGTTGGGAAAGTGTGAAGAGTACCGTTAGAGGCAAGTGGGTGAAAGGAGAAGTTTTGAGGCTCATTTCAGTTGGCGAAACATGAGCTCTTTTAAGGTTCTCTTCTTTCGGAAGTGCCACTTACTTTTGAAAATGTAGCACAGCTATAGCTAAGACTGAAAGTTATCGATAAATCGATATACACTACATTACTACTAGATATATATCTGTATATTATATATACCATTTTCTATATTTTTTTTATATTTTGGATATTTTGCAAAATATGTAATATTTTTTATGTTATCGAAAATAAGAGTTATCGATAAGTTCAAATTTTGTGTGTTTACTTTAAATGGTTGAATTAGGAAGCTTGTGAAAATACCTTCTCTCGCCTACAATTCGATAATAGCTAAAAAGTTTGTTTAATATTACTGAAACACTACCTCTCATTATTGTTATCGATAAATTTAAAAAGCCTTGAAGTCTCTAAATACTAAGAAATATAAACCAGAAAATTTTTCAAATAAGTAAAGATATTTTTAAAGTGTTTCAAAAATCAAATGGAAGCTATAGGTGGCATATAGTTAATTGTGTTATCGTTATCGATTTAGGCTAAGTCTTAAAATATATATTTATATTTAATAATACATATTAAGAAGATTTCTAAATAAAGTTACTTAATAAATACTTAATACTTGTATTAAATAATACTTATTACTTAATATTGCTTATCGTTATCGTTATCGATTATAAATGAATTTACCTGCTGGAATGGTTGGGCTCGTGGGCAAAGGGCTCGGCATAGATGTTGCGCACGGGAGGTACGCGACGCGGCAAGGGCGGCGGTACCGGATTATAGCCATCCATAATCGTATCACAATCGGAGTACTTCATCGATTTCATGGTCATTTTGGTATCAGTTCAGTTTCGATAGAATTTCGTTCGATTCCGTTCGTTTCTGTTCAGCTCAGTTCAGTTCAGTTTTGTTCAGTTTGTTTCTGTTTCGATTCCACTGTTCACTTTCACACGCGTTTTTTAAATCTTTCTCTTTTTTAAAATCTTTTTTTTTACTCTGCGATTTTTATTTTTTTTATTTTACTTTTTTTTTCGATTCTCGTAATTCTCGTTAATCTCTCGATTCTCCTTCTCCTTTTTATTTTGCTCCCCTTCGCATTTATTTGTATTTATTTAAATTTTTAATTTATTTGCATTTGAATTTGCATTCGCGTTTGCATTAAACACATATTTGCGTTTACTTTTGCTTTATGATAATTTTTAATGCTTTTAGTGCGGATTTTATGATAATTATAATTATTATTAATTATTATTGGCCACGTTGCGCGTTTGCATTTCATTAATCATCGGTTGCACTTGCACTTCCAGAGTCGATGTCGACGTTGCAGTTGCAGTTGCAGTTGCAATTATCAGTTCTCACAGCTTGCCCCAAAGTTGCCGCTGCTGCTCCATGCTGGCCACTGGTGGGCTGGGGGCGGCGCTGGCCCTTGGACTCATGGGTGATGGTGATGGTTATTGTGGTAATGTTGTTGCTGTTGTTGTTGTTGTTGGTGGTGGTGCAACTGATGGTGATGGTGGTGGCATCGCTGCCGCCGACAGCACTTTTAATTGAATGCAAATATTCATTCACCTGTCAAAAGTATTGCGCTCTCTTTTTAATCCACAAATAGGTACAGGCACACACGCACACGAATGCAAACACACACTCACACGCGCGTACCAAGGACACACACACACGCGTGGCAATATATTGGTATCTCTGTCGCACACTCTCGATACGCTGCAAGTGATTTCACATATTTTATTTGCAGGTCCTGCGACAAC
This sequence comes from Zaprionus lineosus, assembly GCA_035044505.1. Classification (NCBI taxonomy): domain Eukaryota; kingdom Metazoa; phylum Arthropoda; class Insecta; order Diptera; family Drosophilidae; genus Zaprionus; species Zaprionus lineosus. Next base: position 2,854,699 of record JAWNNX010000676.1, read on the forward strand.
TACTTACAACAACTGCTGACAACCACAACAACGAATTTCGTGTTGCCACAAAAGTGTTTATTTTGTTGCAGTTGCAGTGGCAGTTACCGTTACTCGTGTTATTGTTGTTGTTGCTGCCTCTGTTATTCCAGTGTTGTTCTTCCTGTTGTCTGTTGTTTTTAGTCTCAATATTGACTGCCTGCAACTGAAGACCTGCAAGGTGAGGGGTTAGAAAATAGTATAAAGGACATTAAATAGAGATGTCAAAAAGGGTGGCAACCTTGTGCCCAATGCCAGTTACGCTTTTCGTTTCATTCGCTGTATGCAATTCCAAAATGTATCAGATGGATGGACGTTGTTATCGATAAGTAATCGAAGGGTTCTAAGAGTCAAATATATACTTCAATTTCACAGTTGAATCACATTCATGTATTCAGTTAAACAGTTACAGTTACATGGCATTAATTGATCGATAAGTTATCGATAAATACTATATAAATTGATCATTGATCAAATTACTTCCAAATCACATCTATTTAAACTCAATTAAAGTATTACTCCTGTTGTTAGAATATAAAGAGTTTCGAGAATGAAGTTATCGATTAATTATCGAAGTTCTATAAACGAAAAAAAACGATAATTAAATATATCGATCTTAACATTATTCAAGTAAACACTTTAATTTCCTGCCTGCATTTTATTTATAAGTTAAGCTTAAAAAAAAAATGAAGTCCTGATTCTGAGAGCCATAGTTTTACAGCTGCAACAAACGAACAAATTTCTCGTCCTTTCAAGTCCTTTCTAAGCTTCAATCCTGTTGGTGCTACACAAACTTAAATAAGAACTTTCTGACCTACAACACCCACAACTTTTTATATATCCGAAGATATTTCTGCGTCTAGATGGGTGCTTCTTTTCCACTACTTTCATTCAAGATTTAATCGATTGATTTTATTATTGAATTTACCGTTATTTCTATTAAATGTAATATATAAGAATTGCTTCAAAGGATCCTTCTTAATACAAATTCTTTTGCTGACTTTTGCTCAAACCTTTCAAAGGCTTACCCCCAACTAAACTTTAACAAGTCCTTCGCTTCGCAATTTTCCCAGCCAAAATCGAGCGACACATTCCCCCATATCATCTGAGGTCCGATTAGATTTAATTGCATCAACTAAGGATGGTTAGTTGAAGGGGTTAAGTCCTCGATAACACGAGCAACGAGAAACACAAGGAAAGTTATAAACAATTATTGTTTGTTACTTCGAGTGGAAGTTTCAAAGAATTGGCATACCTCCTGTGCAAGCAGAGTTTTCAGCACAGACTGTCTGCCACACACACACACACACGCACACACACACACACACTCGCACACATATACAGATTGAACACACACACCCACACGTCACACACACTTGTGCACAGTTATTTTCGGCTATTTTGCGGAATGGGATATAATTTCGAGTATCGATTTTAATTTTTGGGGCTCTGCGAGGCTCAACTTGAAAATCATCTTTTGGTTGTGTTTCACATTTGAAAGCCGCCGCACCCCACACCACCCCACCACCGTCTCCGCCACATCCCCACCACCTGATTGCCAGCTTTTCCCACTTTATGCTCCCCTTTTCCATCTTCTCACCTCCCTTCGATGCCATCGCTTGAAATTCGCAGCAAATGGGCGCATAAAATTTCCTCTGCACATTGTGATGCTCATCCTTTGCCCCTGCCACGCCCCCGCCAACCCCCTCCCTATCAAGCCGCTTGTTCTATAATCCCCCGGCTCCACACGCTGCCGGAAGAGCTGCCTTTAGTCCGCAAACAATCAAAATAAGTGAGCACCCAAATTCCTCTTTAAATGTATCTGTATCTGTATCTGTATCTGTATCTGTATCTATATCTGTATCTGTATCTGTATCTGTATCTCTATCTGTATCTGTTTCTGCAAATGTATCTGTATCTGTATCTGTATCTGTATCTGTATCTCTATCTGTATCTGTTTCTGCAAATGTATCTGTATCTGCAAATGTATCTGTATCTGTATCTGTATCTGTATCTGTATCTGTAGCTGTATCTGCAAATGTATCTGTATCTGCAAATGTATCTGTATCTGTATCTGTATCTGTATCTGTATCTGTATCTGTATCTGTATCTGTATCTGTATCTGTATCTGTATCTGTATCTGTATCTGTATCTGTATCTGTATCTGTATCTGTATCCGTATCTGTTTCTGCAAATGTATCTGTATCTGCATCTGTATCTGTATCTGTATCTGTATCTGTATCTGTATCTGTATCTGTATCTCTATCTGTACCTGTAAATGTATCCGTATCTGTATGTGTATCTGTATCTGTATCTGTATCTGTATCTGTAAATCTATCTGTATCTGTACCTGTATCTGTATCTGTATCTGTATCTGTATCTATATCTGTATCTGTATCTGTATCTGCAAATGCATCTGTATCTGTATGTGTATCTATATCTATATCTGTATCTGTAAATGTATCTGTAAATGTATCTGTAAATGTATCTGTATCTGTATCTGTATCTGTATCTGTATCTGTATCTATATCTGTACCTGTATCTGTAAATCTATCTGTATCTGCAAATGTATCTGTATCTGTATGTGTATCTATATCTGCTTTTGTATCTGTATCTGTATCTGTATTCCTTAACCTGCATCCTGTATCCTGTATCCTTCGCTGGCATCTCGATGCCCATGAAACGTATCTCGACTCGAGGCTCAACATATTTGTTACACTTGCTTTCCGGCTGCTTGTGGCTTGGGCCTGCCCAACGGTTTTCTATTTGTGGTTGTTGTTGCTGTTGTTGTTGTCTATCTGCCGCTTGTATCGCTCTAATCACAAAATCCCACCCATGATGCACAACAACAGCAACACAAATATTCAAAGTCATCGTCTAATATTGAAAAAAAAAAAAGATGGAGTAAAACCCAAAGAGGGCAGCACAATACACAGGCCGGTAAATGGACGGGGGGTGAGCGGGGGATCGACAGTTGGTGGTGGCAGGTGGAGGGAAAGGGGAGCTTGTGGCTAGACGAACGCCAATGCCAAACAATTTCAAATGTAATCCGTTATTGTGGTCGAAAAGCGAAGTACCACTGGCAATACCAACAAGATGTGTATCTGTGCGTGTGTGTGTGTGTATCTGCCAGATACAACTGCTTTGGATAATGTGGCATATCTTGAGGATTTTCATTTCAAATTAAATTTATGATATGGCACAAAAATTGAATTACAAAATGTGGAAAAACAAAGCAATGGGCGAAGAAGTGAAGTAAATTAACAGAAATTGAACAACAGCGACACCTCAACACACACACACACACACAGAGAGATAGATACTTTTACTCACACAGATACAACTCAACCACAAGGGAGCCAATCACAAGTCGTGAAAATGGAAATGGAAATGGAAATGAAAATGCATCTAATGCAGAAATGTAACTAATTTTCCATTAATCAAGCCACAGACTGAAAGAGAACTAGTTATATATATATATATTGGATGGGCGGTAAATCATGATTGTGGGCGTGGCACATTAATTAAGAAACTCCACATTATTGCATAGCCCTTGATGAGCTTGCACATTGCACTTTGCAGTACAAAATGCAAGCCACAAATTCAATAGCCACTCTCAGATACATTTGTATCTGTATCTACAGCTCAGCGTGTCGTCGCATCATCTTCATCATCATCATCTGCCATTGCTGCATTAGCAAACATGATTTCACATCGATAACCAAAACAATTCAAAAAAAAAAAAATGAAAAAAAAATACTCAACTTTCTATCAATTGTTTGCTTTAAAATACCAAAAGAAATACCAAAAAATAAATACAAATATTTGACGCGCGAGCACAAAATTACTTGCCACGCGCTACCCCAACATTTGGAGTCCCGCCTCGCCCTTCGTCCGCCCCTTGGGGAATGCTTGGAAATTATGACAAGTGTAAAAAGGAAATTACATCAACTCTGAGTCTGACAATGGAATTCGACCGACCGCAAATGAAACTTTGGGCTCGAGATACTTTTTTTTTATAAGTTTGAGATACTTTTCGGTGCGCCGGGGTAACAGATGTTGAAAGTGTCGAAATTTGGGGCATCTGCTGTGTTGCAAGATCAGCTTCAGTAAATGATATTAAATTTAGTCATTGATTAAATTGAGTGGAATTTATTTTTTTTTCTTTTCTGTCTCTCCTTTTTCTCTGTCTCTCATACTTCTTACTCTTCTGTCTCTTTCGTCTTTAATCTCATTTCTCATTTTAAATTTAATCTGCGCTTAAAAACTAAATATTTGTATTTTTAATTAAATGTTTACTAAATTCATATTTCCGTTTCGATTTTAGGGCTTATCTTAATCCTCGGTTATATCTGAGTTGCTCCCCATCTCCCTTTATCTCACTCTCCCTCTCTCTCTCTCGCTTACTGTCTCTCTTTCTGTCTAGTTTTAAGCCGTCATCATGATTAGCCTCTGCTCAGCTTGAGCTGCGCCTCAATTGTATGAGACTCTGGCGCTGCCCAAGATTTACTGGCTACAAGCACGAACCTTGTGTCTCCTGTGACTTCAGTCTTAACTTGGCCAAGACTCTTGAGCGGCCCAAAGGTTTTCCTGCTTCCATTCCCAATCCCAAACCCATAGCCATAGCCATACCCATAGCCATGCCCATACCTCTGCTCAGACCCATTTCTTGGTCCTCCCCTCTTCGCCGCTCCACTCTGCCCCTGCTCCACTCTACCCCTGCCTCACTCTGCCCCTGCCCCACTCTACCCCTGCCCCACTCTGCCCCTGCCCCACTCTGCCCCTGCTCCACTGTTCCATCATTAATCTCTGCCTGGTGGCTACCAGTTCCCTGCACTCACTGTGAAACCTACGCAAAAAATGCAGCGCGAAAAAAAGGCATGCACTCCTGACGACTTGGACATGGCGCGGGGGCCATGTTGAAGGGGGGCTGATTGAGTAGTTGGCTGCAACTGAAGAGAGGGGGGCGGACGGGGGGGGGCTAATGGGAGGTATTGAGTGTTCGAGTTTGTTGGATGCTGGATGTGAAGCGGAGCTGCTCCTTAAATTTTGGTTTTGTAGTGCAAATCATGTTCACGCCCCCCGCCTTATCCAAATCCTAACCAAAACAAAACCTAACCAAACCGCACACACACACACATACAATCACATACATACACACACACACACACACTCACACTCACGAAACAAAAGCGAGAGGTAGGAGCAAAACGAACGCAGTGGCCAAAATGCTACCAAACGAGTTCGAAGCAGGTTTATATTGGCCTCCACTATCCCCAATGCCTCTGCCCCAATGCCTCTGTCTCTGCCCCTGTCCCTGCTCATGCCCCATCCTCTTCCCCTGACCCTGCCCCTGCTCCACTCTCTTCGCACTGCCTTCCCAACATGACCCTCCGAGGCTGACTCAACGTCTTCTTCTTCAACTTAGTTCTATCTGAGTGTGTGCGTGTGTATGTGTGTGTGTGTGAGTACATGTGTGTGTGTGTGTGTTTTTTGGCCAAGCCAGTTTTTAGTTCCAGACCAGAGGATCGCAATGGAACGAGTTTTTATGCCACAAAACCAGCAAAGTTAGTTGCTGGCACTTGAAGTGCCCCCGTCTGTGGCATGAGGCACCACCCGGCATCCCCCTATCGAAGCACTGGCCATTAGATGCTGCAACTGCCACAAGATGCTGCGTTCTGTTGCCTTCAAGTTTCTGCTCGAAATGTCAGCAATGAAATGCAATTAAAATTGATTTTTATTTTTATTTATTTATTTATGAACATTGAAATAAAACAATTAAATGGCGTTCACCGAAAGGGGCGACAATTTTTGATTGTTTATAAATAAATCGAAGCCAATACTCTGCACCATATGGACTGGTTACGGTGGGTGGAGTGCAACAAATTTCCTTGCCGCACACATTTGCCACAAATGTCAGAAATAATCATCATGGGCAACATGGCATTTCATTTGACAACATAAGCGGGTCTCTTACCCCCCGCACCCCCCACCTACCCCAACACCCAACCTACTCTTGTGGCTGCCCCTCCTCTGCTATAGTATTATGCCCTGCCACGCCCATCCATAGAGAACAAGAAAGACACACCAAAGGGTTACCCAAAACATTTTTATGTGTGGATTTTATTTTTCGACGTCTGCTTGTTATTGCCTTGGCTCTTCTTCTTCTTCTCTTCCCATCCCCTCCCCCCTTCCCCTCCCATTGTTGTGGGGCATACATTTTTCGGAAAATGTTTCCAGTTTTTATGAGTGGGAAGTGCGTGCCGCTGGCTCTTGGTAGCTCTTGCCACAGTGGAGAAGATCGTGCCGCTGCGCCCCCCTCGACATTTGAGTTCATATATAAAATATGTTTTTCCAATTAGCGTTTATTTGGTTTTTCATTTTCTGTTTTATGTTTACCAGATAAACAACAACAACAACAACAACAACAACCACAGCAACAAATATAACAACAATGTGATGAACAACAACAATTAAACACAGCAGCCGCCTCCTAACGGCCCCACGAAGAACAACTGTGAACTGTTCCAATGAAAGTGTCGCTGGAGTTCATTGGGTCTTTGGGCAAAGGGCGGTGGTGGGGCTGCGGGTGAGGCTGAGGGGGTGAGGGAGGGGTGAAACGCAGTGAATGCTTGGCATGCAGCAGAAGGTTGTGAATGGGTCAGGGAGCGGGGGCGTGCAACGGTGCAGCTGCAACAGATTTTGAGGGGCAGCTAATTGGCTTGGCTTACTTGAAGTTGAGTGGAGTAAAGGCAAGAGATGAGTAGAGGAGAGCAGAGACAGAGAAGAGACAGAGAAGAGAAGGGAGGGCAAGGGACGGGGGGGATGGAAAGACGTGACGAGACGAGCGCCAAGCATTAGCATTCGAACATAAACAGAACCTGTTGAAACACTTTTCCCGGAATGGATCGTGATTGATCTATAAGATGGAAAGTGGAGCCGCAAGAGAATCGATCAGCGGCGCAGGAACGGGAGTTCAAAATGTGGAGATCGATTTTCGACCCGAAGAAGAAGTTATCAATTAAAAGGGCATAAAATTGGGTTAAAATTCTTGGACTGTTATATATGGAAATGATCCCACGATACTTTCATTAGGAGCAACCATCAAAAGGTAGACCAAAAAATACTTAAAAATATCGAATCTCTAAATAAGAAATAAAATAATCAAAATATCGAAAAATATCGCAAAGTCAACTCAGAAGGAAAATTTAAATAAAAAATTATAAATTTTAATTAAAAAATAAATTCAAATTATGTCTTTAAAAAAATTCCTATAATTTCTCTATAATAGAAACAAATTTTGAAAAACTAAAATTATCGATAAATATCGGCAAAAAATATTTTTTGATAAAAATCTATTAAAATATTATTCATTAAAGAATCTTCATTTTGTTATTTATAAACAATTAACGGACCGTCAAGTAAATCGATAAATATCGATAAATTAATGAAACATTTTTTCTTTCTAATGTTTAAAGTAGCTTTTGAAATAATAGAAAAAATACTTAATATTCTTCACACCTTTGCCACTCACATATTTCATAAAGCCTTCAGCTGGAAAAACAATTTTCCATTTCCCGCAGGAAAAATCTCCGCTGCGAGAGGCCAAAACATAAACTTGCGAGTATCCGGGGAACTCAAACTAAATTGATATCTCGGGATAACAATCATTCGGCTGGATGCATCGCGGATTACGAATGTGCAGAGGGCCTGCATGTGGGGCGTCATTACAAGAACGCAGTACAAGCCTCCGTCTGCCCCCATCCCCACTGCATGAATGCAGGCCCCCCGCCCTCCTCCTTTCCGCACACTTTGCCAATGAAACTTCACATAAATTAACGCCCCTGTCATATGCAGGAACATTTCAAGGTCTTGCCTTAACCGAAAGATAAACAACCTTTGCAGTACACAAGGTACACAGCGGAGAGAGAGAGAGGGAGGGGGGGAAATAAATGAGAGAGCGGGAGACAATGAGAATTAAAGGGGAGTCTTAAGTATAACCGCAGGCCTCTACACGCACGCGTGCGAGTTTGGAATGGGAATCAGGGCAGGGAACTCAGAAGCTCCAAAGCAAAGATTGGGTAAGGGATAGGAATCGGAACGGGATTGGGATTGAGATTAAGATTGGGTATGGGATAGAGGGGACTCGAATCGGGGGATCCGGCTCGGAGAGGTCCGGGCAGTCGAGTTCCTGCACTCGCGTTTTTGTTTAAATATTTTGCGTGCCTTGAGATTTATGTGACCTTTGTTGTTGTTGTTGTTGTTGTTGTTGTTGTTGCTGTTGTATCTTCTTTCATTTACATGTAATTCTCACTGACATGCAATGCAGCTTCCCAACCGCCAACCGCCATCCGCCACCCGTCACCCTCTTTCCCATCGCCCCTGTCTCATCGTGCAACAAAACTCTGATTCTGTGGACTCCCCAAAAGCGAACGCTTCATCTACTCCGTGGTATTTATTTGTCTTGAAAGTTTTATTGCTTTTAAATTTATGAGTCTCGACGCATGTTCCTGCCTCTGCCAGGGCGAGGATCGTAATAATGACGACGGCGACGATCATCATTAATGTAATGATCATGTAGCAGGGCAAAGGCAAAAGACAAAGGCAGAAGCAGGGGCAGTGGCAGGGACCGAGGCAGGGATCGGGGCTGGGATCGAGGCAGGGCAGTGGCAGGGACTGGGATAGGACCAGTGGCAGTCGTAGAGACCGGGGAGGGACAGGGGCAATGCAACGCCACATGTCACTGCGAAAGTGTTCACACCTCCGAAATTATGAAGGGGCAGCCCTCAGTTGCAGGCCACATGTGGCAGCCAGCACGACTGTTGATTGACTGCTGCTACAACGGTGAGAGTGGTATGGGTAGTGGGTTGGGGGCAGGATATTTATGACACTTCGTACATTAGCCAACACCTAAGGCAATCAAAGGCAATTATCCAAAGTCTCAATAAAAACGTTTTTAGCGCTTTTTGCCCAAGAGCCGGAAAAATGTTTTTCGCCTCCCAAAATAAAATATATTAAAAAAAAAAAAAGAAAAACACCCCAAATGTTTTTAATTATTTGAGATTTGATTGTGATCAGTTTATAGCGCATATCAAATGAGATTAGAATTGTGATTGATGGCCGCCACTTGAGTGTCGAGGATTTGAAATTCAAAAAAAAAAAAAAAAAAATTTCAAATTTTCCCACAAGCCGAGCGCTTGGCAAATTTCCAGTTGGACGGACTAGTGAGAAAAATAAGACAAATGTCAAACAAAAATATAACTAATTTCATTCATTTATTATCCACTCACTCACACACACACACACACACACAGACACCTACACGCACAGTTGCCTCCCAGAAGGCGGCGTTTTATTCGCTTGACGAAACAAAAACAAAAACAAAAACAAAGTCAAAAATTGTCTCGTCAAAGTCAAAGATTACATTTTTGTTGGCATCCTAAACAGGTTGAAGAGAGCAGCGATAAGTAATCGGATCTATATACTACACACACACACGCACACACACACACGCACACACACACGCATGTATGTATAAAGTGAGTTTAAGCAGCATGCGAAAAAGAATTTAACGGTTCTTCACAAAGGCCCGCCCGCAGTTATGAGATATTTTGAAGCTACTTTTGCCTGACAGCCAAGTCGAAGGGCAAACTCTGTATGTATGTGTGTGTGTGTATGTGTGTGTGTGTAGGGGTTGGAGCAAAACTTCTATGAGATTAAAATCTGTGAAGGCATTTCATAAATATGAAAAATTGTGACTAACTAAAAAAAAAAATATATATAAAAAAAAAAAATAATAAAAACAAAATAACAATAAAAGCGGCAACAAACAACAACAAACAACAACAACAAGCAACAACAACAAACAACAACAACAAACAACAAAAACAATAATAAAAAATTGCTTGTGATAAGCGTGAGGAGCCCAGAACACAGAGCCAAGACACAGAGCCAAGACACAGACCCTTCAAGGGTTGAGTCTTGAATAAAAAAGGGGGGAGGTTTTCTTAATGTGAATATTTATTGAAAGCGCCAAGGGTGGGCGGGGGTAAAAACACACACACAAAAAAAGTTTGCATGTCGCGATTTTAAAGTTTCTTTAATATCCTGTAGAAGTGCATACAAATAGTTGATAGACTAGCGACATAAAAAGGATTCACCTTAAGGATCTACAAATGTAAGTTTAATTCTAAAAATTGACCCGCGGCGATAAATAAATAAAAATTAATAAAATTCCCAATACTTGGAACAACTCAAGGACGAGCCACCTCTTATCCTTATATCCTGTTAACTCACATAAATTAATAAGAATTCAAAAATCAGGACCTTAGAAAATGTACAGATCTGTAAACACATTCAAGGAAGTCCTCATAGGCAGGCAACTCAAGGATTGCTCCCATCGAGCAAGCGCAAGAGACGCACGTATATCCTTTAAGAAGATTTTAATGACAGGACTCCGAACTGGTAACTAGGCAAATAATAGACACTTAAGTACTCAATTTACTTCTTTGATTTGCAAAATGAATCAATGAATAACAGTGAATAAAAGTGAATAATAGTGAATAAAAAGGCTGCTCTGTAATTTCTTAGGTGGACGCCAGGAAATTTAATCCCTGCGATGTCCTGGAAGCCTGCAAATGTTGCCAGCATGTAGCAAGAGGTTAACCCTTGACCTCAGCTACAAGAAGATATAATTTCAGGCGTTTAAATACATTTTTCTTATAAATAACTTTATTCCTCCTGCATTTAAAGGACATCTAAGAGTCGAGGACTCCCTTTAATTTGTTATTAGGGACAAAAAAAAAATGAAAGGAAACGAAGTACAAGATTAATAAGAAAGCAAAGTACACACAGCATAATAAAAAGTTAAGCTAACATGCACTCACACACACACACACACGCACACACACGCACACACACACACACTCGCACACTCAGATGACAAAGGAGCAATTTGTTATTTAATGAAACTGAAAACGAAATAAGTCCACAACGCAGCAGGAATTATGCGAGGGACGAACAAAACAAAAAGAAGAAAAAGAAAAAAAAAATAATAAGCACATATGAGATACAAAGATACAAAGATACAAAGATACAAAGATACACACACACACACACACACAGCTACACATACTTCATGTTCGGGGGGCGAACAGAAGCTAGAAAAATGTATCTTCAAGATGAAAGCATTAACACAGCGCATGCTAATAGCAAATGCACATACGCACACACACACACACACACATATATATATATATATGTATATAAACACATAAGTACACAGACACACACACACACACGCACACACATAAAGAGACACAGAAGCTGCAAAAAATGGAAAACGTCGTAGCCAAAGAAGAACAGTTCTTAAGTCCACGACTGATAAAGGGAGCAGGGGAGAGGGTGGCGAGGGGGAGGGACTGATAAACTGTTGGGTCAGGGGGATGAGGTGTGCATTAAGCTCAGGGTTCACGCTCAGGACATCCAAGCGAGATGGCGCAAGGAGAGCGGAACGTGGAACTGGGCTTGGATTTCGTGCTTTTGATTGCCATCAGAACGGAGCAAAGGCAGCAACAGCTACAACAACAACAACAAAAACAACAACAATAGAGACAACCAACTTAAAGCTCGTAAAGTCCAACAGCAGCAGCAGCAACAACAACAACAACTAAATTTGTGTCTCTGAGACAAACAACAACAAAAGGGAAAAACTTGAGTTAATAAAGCAAAGCGCAGCCTGACAAAAAGACAACGCCTCACCCACCCAGAGCCACAGCCAACCACCCAGACAACCACTCACCCACTCACCCACACACTACCACCTCTAGTACCACCCACATCACGCACCCCCCCCCAACCCTCGGGTCACCTCACACACACACACACATATCTCCATGTAGGACAGTTCTAGGACAAACGCCCCAAAAGACATACTTCCTCTCAGCACCCAAAAAAATATATAAAAAAAAAAGAAAATAAAAAAAACAACAACAAAAAAGAAAACAACAAAAATACAGAAAAAAAAAGCAAATAAAATAAAGTAGAAAAAATTCTCTTATTGTTGTTTAAGGAGCGCTAAGTGAAAAAAGTTGTTTTTGTCGGGCATTGGAACAATTTGGAGACATGTTATGACACACTCGGTAAGCCGAAGGAGGAAGGAGCAAGGAACAAGGATGAAGGAGGAAGGAGGAAGGAGCAGAGAACAGAAGGAAGGTGCAGGGGAAAGTTGCAGGAGGAAGGAACATGGAGGAAAAAGCATAGGGAAGGGAGCAAGGATAAAGGACGAAGAAGCAGAAGGAAGGAGCAAGAAGCAGAAGGAAGGAGAAAGAAGCAGAAGGAAGGAGCTAGAGGAAGAAACAGGGGGGAAAGGAGCAGGAAAAAGAGGATTTCGCAAAATGAATTTTATGCATGATAGTCTGGACAGGATCTGGGGCAAACACACGTTTTCAGTTTGCAAGTTTTTCCGGAAAATTAAACAAATCTTCAAGCTTAGTTTTTCATTTCGCATTAATGGGGAAAAAAAAAAACTTGGGGTCATCCGACGATCGGAGTCATGGCTATTAGAGTCATGGGATAAGCATTCGATTCCTATGGATCACATGGTTGTCTGTAGCTCTCAATTTAATCGAGGGGGATCTGAAAATCGATAGCTCCATTTGATGACTTGATTGGGCGGGTGGGGGTAGGGGAGAGGGGTATAAACTGAAGCCCATCAAATGCCTTGGAAGCGGAAAGCTGCAAGTGGGGCGATGTTCGGGGAAATGCCTTTTCCGACAACTGCAAGCCGGAGTCTAGCGATGACAATAGACGATTCACCCACACACAAGACACACACATGCATACACCCCAACACACACACACACACACACACACACTCTAGCACACACAGACAGCTACAAGTCGCGAGCACATTTGTCGCTTCAACAAGCACTAAAAAATTGATTGAAGAGCAAGGAAAAGACCTGTTGGGTAGGGGGGGAGGGGGAGGCGAACGAGAGGTGGGGGTAAGGGAGAAAGTTAAATTTGTTTGCGCTTCAGTGGACTGCAACATTGCGGCGCTCGTAACAAGCCATTTGCCCCGAAATGTTAAGCCAAAGAATCACAAAGCCCAAAGACCCAAAACAAAAGAAGACAAAAAATGAAAACCCAAAACAACAACAACAAAAGAAAAGCAACAAAACAACCAAATAACATAAACAACAACAGCAACAACAACAACGACAACAACGACAAAAGCCCAAAGATCAACGAGCGACCGCCAAGAGCGTCTGACAAGCCCGCCGCCACACACATGCAACATGGGGAAGATTGCATCTGGAGTCGCCGCCGATCGCCCCCGATTGTCCCCGATCGCTGGGGTCGCATGGGGCTCGTTGGGGCTCGTTAACCGCGTTTCGAGAGGTGTTAAAAAAACAGTACCAAAGGCAGACCTAAGGCAGACCCAAGGCAGACCTAAGGCAGACCCAAGGCAGACCAAAGAGCAGAACATCCCAAGGCTTTGATCGGCTTAGCAGTTGAGGCGATTGTCAGGGGTTTTGCATTTGAAATGAGCCACAAGAGTCGCCAAGAGTCTGTGGGTAGTTACGTGATACGTGATCCAAGATAGGAGATACCAGCTAACAGATACGAGTTACGAGATACGTGCTAAAAGATACGAGCTAAGAGATATGAGCCCCCAGATACGAGCTTCTAGATACGAGCTTCCAGATACAAGCTTCTAGGTATGAGGTATGAGCAACGAGGGACGAGCGACGAGCTTCAAGGGACGAATTACAAGGGCCGAGGTACGGGGGACGAGGGACGAGAGACGAGAGACGAGGGACGAGCGACGAGAGACGAACGACGAGAGACGAACGACGAGCGTCGAGCTTCAACGGACAAGCTTCGAGGAACGAACTACGAGGGACGAGCTACGAGCGTCGAGCGTCGAGCTACAAGGGACGAGCTACGAGCAATGTGCTACGAGGGACGAGGTACGGGGGACGAGCTTCGAGGGACGAGGTAAGGGGACAAGCTACGAGATGGAGATACGAGACTTGAGATTACAAGATACACGCCTTTTGGGGGCAGAAGATAAGCCCGACTCCACTTTGCATGCCAAATGAGCGGGGCGAGGGGTGCGGCCCAACAGTTGCATGAACTCCTCCGCCATGCGGTGTACATAACTTGCCAGATCTTTAGAGCCCCAACCACAACACTTTTGTTCACTCCCCCACTCACCCGCTCCCCCGTTCCCCCCTCCACCATCCAGCGACAACCGCGTTTATTGGCATATCCATCAGCGTGGCGCTGGTTGCAAAACGTTTTACACTTCATAAAGGCGTCAAGAGCCTCATAATAATTATCAGCCGCATGACTCGTCCACACGGAGTACCCACAGTTCCGGAGCAAGTGCCAGACCCAGACCCGTACCCGTACCCGGACCCCAATGCCGGTCCCCCCAGACCATTAAATGAAAAAAATATATATTAAAAAAAAAAAAAAAAAGAAATGAGAAAATGCAACGCGTTCCCAAAAAGAACTATGAGAAAAATACAACAAAAGTACAAAAAATATACAAAAAAAATACAAAAAAAATCAAAAAAAAAAATACTAAAAAAAACTGTTTTTTGTTGCAGTTGCAGTTGCTCATAAAATGAGATGCATGGCAAATAAAACAACTTTCAACACAAAAAAAAAATAAATAAAAAAAAAATGAAAAAAATAAACACACACAAAAAACTATTACAAACAAAGTGGAGGAAGGGCATATAATGGGGAGTGCAGAGGGAGATGCAGCAGCGAGTGGTGGGGTGTTGGGGGGTGGGGCTGCCCCCAAGCCACCAGCGTCCACACAGCTGCCACGGGTGTTGATTGGCGTGTGTTCTGCTGGCTGCTCTCGTGTGGCACTTGCCAGCGCAATTAGGCGGCCATTGCACTTGTCTAGGCCGCATTCCCGCGATCCCCCCCCATACCCCTACTATCATCAACATCCCCCACCCAACACCCAACACCCCCCTCGCTCCCTTTGCACCCCAAACACATCTTTGCCCTAGTCGCCATATCCATTTCTCGCTTGGCTGTTGAAAATTTGATGGCACGACAAAAGAGCAACAGCCGCAGTCGCAGTCGCAGTCGCCGTCGCAGTCAACGTCGCAGTCGTTGCTTCTTCATTAGCAAATGCATTCTAATAAGTGTGGCATTTGCTTCTTCTTCGCTTCTCTCTTCTCAGTGTTTGGCTTTTGAATTAGTTCAGAGAAGCTTTGATTTGCCCAAAGAGAAGTTGAGGTTCGGACTTGGAGTGGGGAGACTTGAGGATTTCAGAGAGAAAATTGAAAAATTATAGGTAAAAATTGAGGTCTTCAGAGAGTCGATAATTCAACCAATATAAGTGCATCTATAAATGGGTATGTGTATGTGTGTGTGTGTGTGTGTGTGTGCCTGAGGAAAAGGAAATAAAAACAGAAGCTGACGATCGATCAAAGTTTAGTACTTAAAATAAGTCCTAAAGTTATGTCTTTCAAGTCTATAAACTTAGTAAGCATATTTTCAAAATATTCACTTATCGAATATGTTATCGAAAGCTAACGATAAATCGATAGTTAAGCAATCCAAAGGACAATCAATTAAAGTGATGATTAAAGTGCTGTCAGCGCCGAAGTGGAAGTTATAAGAGTCAAGTCTGATTTTGTGGTTTCTATTATTTAACCATCGCCACAACTATCGTAGTGAATCGATATATATCGATTACTGTATAGCACTTAAGCCATTCATTAGCAAACAAAAATGTTCCGGCCAATTATTGAGCCTCAGGCATCAAAGGAAGAGCACCCAAGTATTCCAACAGTTGCTCATGTCAATAAACAGACACACACATAAATAAAATATATATATATATGTGCGTGTGTGTGTGTGTGTGTGTGTGTGTGTGTGGAAGAACTGCAGTGAAAATTCTATTTGGCATTGCGCTTAAGTTTTATTTACATTTTGCCTGGCAATGAATGAAAATTTGTACACACATGCAAATTGGCAGTGGGTTGAAATGCACATAGACTGGAGGCTGATGGTTGAAAGGATGATGACCGGGTGGTTGGGGGAGGGGGGTTGGCTATCTAAAAGGAACGCAACGTTACATGCCACATGACAAACTGGCTGCCATTTCTGTAGCTGCAACGTGACAACTGCAACAATAATTGGCAGACCGCCAGCTACTCAAGTCCCATTGATGAAAAGCAGCAGCCACAGAGCAAAATCCACAAACAGCCAACAGCTAACAGTGTGCAGCGGATATACACACACACACACACACACACACACAGATATAGAGAAACAGATGAAGATACAGCTAAAGATACAGCTACAGATACAGCTATAGATACAGACAGATATACAGCTACAGATACATTTAAAGACTCAGCTACAGATACATTGAAAGATTCAGATACAAATACAGATACAGTCACAGCTACAGATACATTGAAAGACTCAGATACATATACAGATACAGTCACAGCTACAGATACATTTACAGACTCAGATACAGATACACTCAGAGTTGGAGCCTGCAACTCATTCGCGGCCGTTTTAAGATTTAAATTTAGAAACTTGAATTTCCGCCGCACTTTTATATTCCTCTCTTTCCCTCTCTCCCCTCTCTTTCTCTCTCTCCCTTCCTATAATCTGCTCCTCTTTTCGTATAAAAACCAAAATATAAATAAAGCCAAATGAAGTGAAATATTTTGTCGACTTCCGCTCGTAATCACCAATTAGTAATGGAACACTGACAAATATGCCAAGAGAATGGAAATTTGGAAATTGTATATCACTGGACAGCAATCGACGTGCTGCAGGACTAGGGGAGGGGGGCTGAGATGGTGAGTGGGTGGGGGAGGTAGAAAGGAAGGCGGCTTTGATATATGATTTCTAATAAATTTGCTCGGCCCAAAAGAATCTTGCAAATGGGCCAAAAGTTGGGTCACACTTAGACACTGGCAGCAGCACAGAGGAACGGAGGGAATGGAAATGAGGGAGGGGTTGGAAATAAGGGAGGGTAAGGGGGAGGAAATGAGGAAGGAGGAAGGAGGATGGAGACATGAAGAAGGAGCCAAAGTTGTGGCCGTTCATCATTAGTCAAAAAAGCAGAAGCGCTACTAAATTCAAATGAAAATGCCAGGCATTCACCAGAGATACGAACACACACACACACACACACACTACTACAGAGATAGAGAGTGGGGGAGTGGGGGAGGGAGAGGGGCTACACTTTGCGCGTTGTCAAATCTAGCAAATCGAAGTGTATCCATTGGAACGCACAGAGCGGAGCTGAGAGAATTCCCTGGGGAGCAATTTGGGCGTTCGGCGAACGACAAAACGCAATAAAAATGTATCTGTATCTGCGGCTGTACTTGTATCTGTATCTGTATCGGTATCTGTATCTGTATCTGTATCTTTTTTAACCAAATCTACAAATGTATCTGTATCTCTTGGCTATTTGCTTGGGCATTAGACACTTTTCTTGCTTTTCACAGGAATTGCAAAAAAAAAAAAATAGAAAAAAGAAAAAATTAAATAAAAATAGTCAAAATGGCCGCAACATCAAATGCCACATCACGCACCATCGACGCCCACTTTGCCACAACCGCCGCCCCCTATGCCCCATGCCGTATGCCACAAGCCACAAGCCACAAGCCACAAGCCACAAGCCGCTTGCCACATGCCACATGCCCCATGCCTCAAGTCGTTATCAGTGTGTTTTGTGGCGATCGCCGTTATACCCTGCAAATTAAAGGACATGTCTCTAAAATGTAGCAGAATTTGGCTTAAGGACACGCAAGGACCTGCCACGCATAAGTCATGAATTGTGGACAATTATTGTGCTTACTTCTTGGCTAAAGGATATCAGCCAGTCGGCACTCCTTTGGCATTTCTATTGCCGCTTTGTGTGCTTTCCGTTTGGCTGATTCTTTGACTTCCCAAATGGGGGGTTTGGGCCTGGGAGGACTTGGGGGCTCGGGTGGCTAGGGGGCCTGGTGGGGGCTAGGGTGCCTTGTGGGGGCTAGGGAGCTTATGGCTTGGGGCTCGGGGCTTGAGGTCTGAGGTTTTTGGTTTTCAATTCTTGAGATTGGTCAATCCGATGGCCGTTGACCAGCGCCAATCAATCGATGCCCCCACCCCCATCCCCCACTTTACCACCCTTCCACCCACATTCTCTTGCACGCCCTTAGTTCATCCTCTTAAGTAAATTTTTGTGCGAATTCTGAAGTCGGTGACGCCCTCCCCCGCCTTCGACCGCCCTCCGCTCACCCATCGATACTTCAGCCATTCTTCAAATGAGGCTCTTAGCATTGAGGCTTTTGCTTTTCATTGAGTTGCCGCCTATTTTCTTGATTTTCATTATTTTCCCCCATTTTCTTTTCATATGATTCTTTGTTTTCTTTTTGTTCTCCCGCCTTTGCTTTAGTGTAATTTTTCCTCTTTTTCCTCCTTCTTCTTTTTTTTTGCCCATAGATCAAAGCGTTGCGAATGCAAAGCGCTTAAGAAATGCGCTCAAGTGTTGCCCTCTTCACGAGCGAGTGTGTGTGTGAGTGTGAGTGTGTGTGAGTGCGTGTCATGGACTATCTATGTATGTGTGTGAGTGTGTGAGTGTGTGTGTGTGTGCTGTCTTCTTTGATTTTCAAGTGGGTGTCCAGAGGTGACGACTGCCTCTGAACTATTCCCCAAACTCAAGTGCTTCAGGGGATTCCCCTCCCTCGCCACACCCACCCCTCCCACAACCCACCAATTGGCTTTCTCATGACATTTCATTGGTTTTTAATTCCTTGTCCCACTTTCCTCTTCCTCTTCCACCTCTTCTTCTTCTTCTTCGTATCTCTCTTCCTCCATTTCTTGACGTTCTTTGGTCTGCCAGAGGTTAAGCAGCCGCCAGGGGCCGGGGGGCAAGATCATCGATGCTCCACTTGAGTGGGGGGGGGGGGGGGCTATCACCTGAAGTGCCCTTTCACGCTTATGTGTGTGTGTGTGCGTGTGTGTGTGTGTGCGTGTGTGTGTGTCATACGATTTTATTGGATGTTTGCGTCCATTGGAAATCAAATTATGTTTACATTTTTACACTTTTTATGGCTCCCCAGGGTAATTTATAAGGACATAAAATTAATACAATTAAAGGGAACGAGTTTTGAATTGGAGGAGGCGGAATTAAAATTGGAATTCGTATTGATTTGACTGTGGGGAGGGGGTGGGGCGAGAATCATTGAGCTGATGAATTTATGGTCGATTTTAAAATCAACTTTAATTTTTTTAAGATGCGTTTTTTCTACTCCCCCCCTCTCTCTTCTTCTGCTTCTGCTTCTGCTTCTTCTTCTTCTTCTTCTTCTTCTTCTTCTTTGTCACTTCTTACTCTTCCTCTTTCTCTTTTATTTCCCTTCTTCTGATTTTTACTCACTTTTCATTTTTTTCTTCCTATCTTTGATTTCTTCTAATTAAACGATTTTTCTTATCAAATTTTCTTAATTCCTTTTAAAGATTGTCCTTCTCTGCCTCTCCCCTCCTTCATCTTTGCTTCCTCTTTAATCGCTTCAGTCGCTTAAATTGCATTTTAATGAAATCCAAGCAGCTAAGAGCCTCCCCCTCAATAATATTGTTTGTTTGTCTGATACACAGCATCAATTATTTAGCTGGTGCTTAGATTGCATTCAGAGAGAGAGAGAGAGAGAGAGAGGGAGAGAGAGAGAGAGAGAGAGGAAGGGAGTGAGAGAGAGGGGTAGAGAGGGGTGGCGAGAGGTAAGCAACTTTCCTGCAATTACAGTTATCCGGCAGACAGTCAAGGCAATCACCCAGCCAACCAGGCAACCAGCCACCTACGCAGCTACCTAGCAAGCAATGCCACACCCCCAACCGCCGCCCACAAGCAACTGGCAAATGGCAGTCGTCGGTCTGTCACTTGTTTCCTGTCTCTCAACGGTAGCCGCAATGCCAAAAACTGCACGCAAATTTCATGTAATGTCTTTGCGGTGGTTGTTCCTTGTATTGTTGTTGTTGTTGTTGTTGTTGTTGTTGTTGTTAATGGTTGTTGTTGCTGTTGTTATGGTTGTTGTTGTTACGGTTGTTGTTATGGTTGTTGTTGTTGTTGTTGTTGCTCCACGCATATTAATGAAAATCGTTTAAGTGTTTTTATGGCAAGAAGTGGGAGTTGAGACGCCCGTTTGGGGTGTAAGATGAAGTAGGCGCGGCACGCGCTCATAAATATCAGCAGGCAGCAACAACAACAACAACAACAACAACAACAAACAGAAAAAGAAGTAAAAGAAGAAGAAGCAGCAGAAGAGGAAGAAGCAGATGAAGAGCAATTGGCAATTCAGTTGAGCAGAAGAACACTCAATGAAAATTAAAGCAATTTCCTGTGCCAATTTGAAGATTCTAAATTAAAATACAAATGCACAGAGGCAGTCAGAGAGTGAGAGAGAGGGATAGAGAGAGAGAGAGAGGGATAGAGAAAGAGTGAGAGAAGGAGGGAGCGAGAGAGAGCGAAGGCTAACACCAAAAAACACCAAAACACCAAACGCTGAACATCGCGAATGGCAAAATTTTGTCGACTGTCGGGGAGTAGTAAAGGGGAGGGGCGGTGGAGAGGGGGAGGGGGAGGGGAGGGCAATTGGAAGCAAACGCAGAAACCGCCATTCATAGATATTTAATTAGCAAACAGCGTGCGAGCGAGATGGCAGCATTGGGCTAAAGAGAGAAAGGGAGATGCAACTCTGTGTATTTATGGGGAGCAAATGGGATGGAGCTAGAGAAATGTAAATTGGCAATAATCCGAGAGGAAGGCTGCCAGGCAGATGGACAGAGAGACAGAGGGACAGACGGAAAGACAGGCAGAGGGACGGACAGAAAGACAGGCAGAGCGACGGACAGAAAGACAGGCAGAGCGACGGACATAGAGACAGGCAGAGGGACAGACCAAGAGACAGGCGGAGCGACAGAGAGACAGAGAGACAGACAGCAAGACAGACAGCAAGACAGACAGAAAGACAGAGGAACAGACCGAGAGACTGGCAGAGGGACAGACCGAGAGACAGACGCATAGATAAACCGACAGACAGACCGAGAGACAAGCAGACAAACAGACAAACAGACAAATAGACAGATGGACAGATAGACAGAAGGATGGCAATGGGCAGGGTGCAGGGTGCAGGGGGCAGGGAGACAAACTGTGCGCAGTGTCATCGCAGCTCTGGAAGGCAACGTCAAGAGGCAACTTGGGGGAAGCGCAGCGCAGCGCTGGGAGTAGCAACAAAGTAAATGAAGATGAGCACTTCCTGCAACAAAAGCGGCGGCAACCGCAGCAACAACAACCAGGAACAGCATCACACGGAAAGGAGGGGGTAAATAAGAAGAGACAGAGAGAGAGAGAGAGAGACGGGGAGAGGGAGTGCGAGTGCGAGTGAGAGGGAAGCAAAGAGACACGAAAATTTTTAATCGAGTGCAACATCATGAATGGCAGAAGCCGCCGTCAGTTTGTTTGCCTGCTCAATGTGCGACTGTGTGTGTGTGTGTGTGTGGCTGGGTGTGTGTGTGTATCTTTTATACGAATGAGTTAAATGCTACGCTCGAGTTGAGTGAGTGATGCATCCCAGGGCGCATCCGTAAGATAAACAGGCGCAGCACGCAACGTTTAACTTTTAATTTGCAGCTGCAACTCCGTCTGAGTGTGTGCGATATGTGTGTGTGTGCGATGTATGTGTGTTGGGTGTGGGTGCCTACACTCACTACTATCCCTCTCTCTACATTATCACCCTCTCTTTCTGCCTCTGCCACTGCCACACCGTGCACAAAGGTCATGGCCATGCAACGTTGCACAAATTTAATGCTTAAAATCATTAAAAACATTTCGCGGCAACGTGCAACGTGCAAAGTGCCACAAAAAAATAAAATATGAGGCAAAGCATCTCCAAAGTGAAAGTAGAACATTTCACCGAATACTAAACACACTCACTAAGAGCCGCATTAAGGGCTAATTAAGAGAAGTACAAAAAAAAAAAGTAAGAAAAAATTTTGAGGTCCTTCCCATTTGAAAGGCTTAAAGCTGCAGCACATGTGGCAAGTTCGCTGACTTAGTGGCACTGACTTTAGGTGAGAGTAGTGCCTTTTTTTCCAGGGAACATTTGCAGGAAGCGTCAGGAGTATCGGCTGGGCGTTGCCGCCGCGTTGTCTGCCGCGCGGAAGATGCGCCTACGTCCAACTTGTGGGGAGATGTTCAATTAGGCAAGCGAAATGACAGGAACAACAGGGAAGATAATTTTTGATCAAATCGAGGATGACTGCGGCACAAGATGCAGATGAGTTAAGTAATTGTTGCACGCACACACACACACGCACACATACAGACACACACAGATATACAAATAAAAAAACATCTTCAAAGCGCATTTTGAAATCTAAAAAAAAAATACTCATTCTTAAAATGAGATACCAGCGATACAAAGTGGAGATACCGAAATGAAATTTCAGGCAGTTAAAAGCAAAAAGTGCAAAATTTATAAAATTGCCCAATTTATTATTTAATTAATGTATAGAGACCAGCCTAAAGATACTAAGACATTGAGATACTTTTTTTTAGATACTTTTAAAAATAATAAAAAAAATAAAAAAATTCCTTAATAAAAGTGAACAATTTTTTAACCCCATTTTTTGCTTTCTTCAATAAAGTTAATTTAGTCTCACGGACTGCAACTTGAAGATGAATACACACAAAAGTATCTATCAGATACTTTCGTGAGTTCAGATACAAATTTGATGCGAAAAGTGTGCCAGTTTTTGCTTCAGTTGAATGGAATTCATTGCGTTTAATCGCTTTGAATGGCTCTTCTGCAACTTGGGGTCAATTCGAATAGAATGTGATTACAGACACACACACACACACACACACACACACACACACACATATATATGTGTATACATACACATTCATATACATAAACATTCACTCATACAAAGGCATAAAGACAATTCCTAAAGAGGGCCTAAGCATCGTCATCCTCATCATCATCTTCATCTTTCATATTATCCCCATCATCATCATGATGATCATCATCATCATCATCATGATGATCATCTTCATCATAATCTTCATCATCATCATTTGCAGTACTCAAAACAAATTCGAAATGATTTACTTGCCCGACACTTCAACGAGTCTCAAAAAAGGCAACTTGCAACGCGAAATGAATGTGCGTGCCACAAGTCAGCCAGACGGCAGACGCAGCGCAGGCCGGCGACTTGCGAGTGGGCGTGGCGGGGGCAGAAGCTGCCATCTAACTACTCACTTTTAGTTTGTAGCTAAAATCTAGTATCCAAATATCTGATAGTTGATATCTAAAATCTGGTATCTAGTATTTAATATATGGTATCTGGTAACTGGTATCTGGTATCTGGTATCTGGTATCTGGTATCTAGTATCTTTTATCTGAGCCTCTAAGCTCAAGATATTTTATTTGAAAATATATCAATTTGGGCTACTCACGAGCCGCTCCACTCAATTGAAGTCAATTGAGCTAATCATTTGCTATTTAAATACGGGACGACGGCGATGCACAGATACAAATACGAAGGCAAATAAAGCCGCACACAGATACAGATGCAGATATGGAGATACTTAAATGCAGCACACAGAAAGAAACTCAACAGAAAAATAAAAAAAAAAGTTGAAAGGCAATTGTCAAAAATAAAATATAAACAACAACAACAACAACAACAAGAAGAAGGAGCTTCAAGGTGGTGCACGAGTGAAGGTAGAAGCGGGGGCTATAAGTGGGTGAGGGGTAGAGAAGTGTTGTGTGTGGTGTGTGTGTGTGTGTGTGTGTGTGTGTGTGGCACCCATATGAGTGCAACGTGCTCAACAATTACAGCAATAACAATCAGAGTTTTTGTATGCGACACACGGAAGTGAAAAGTGCACCACCCCACCCCACCCCTCCCTCCCCTTACAGGCAATGGTTGCAATGGGGGTAACAAGAGAAGTGGGTGAAGTGGGTGAAGTGAGAGCTAAGCGAGAATAGAAGTAGAAGAAGCAGAGAAGGGCGAGAGCAGGGCGAGGGAAGGGCGAGAGCAGGGCGAGAGCAGGGCAAGAGCTGGGTGAAGGGGGGAGGGGATGTGGCAAGGGGATGTTGCACTTGTGCCTCTTGGCAGCTTAACTTCATTTGCTGCAGTGTTTGGGACTTCAATTGGCAGGTTGCATCAAAATGTTGACAATAAACACAGAAGGCAGGAAAAAGGAAGAAGGAAAGCCCAATGAAGGACGAGGGCAGAGAGAAGAAACGAGAGACGAACGACGAGCGACGAGCGACGAGTGACGAGGCGAGAAGGTCAAAAGGTGAGCAACAGGAAGCGCAGTTCAAAGTGCAAAAGGCAGTTGAGGGGATCAGCGTAATGTTAAACGAGGGAAGTTAAGTGAAGAGAGGGTTGAAAAGTGGGCGGAAATAAGGGAGGGAGACGGAAGAGAAGAGTGTGAAGAGGAAACAAAAATAATACTGTTTCTAAGAGTCTTAGGTAGAAGGAAGAGCTTAAGAGACGAAGATGAAAAAAAGGAGGAAGCTTCCTAAGCTGAGATCCTTGAAGAAGTTCTGCTATTGTTCTCTCTATTTTCTGCTCTCCCTTTTGCGCTTTCATCCTTAAACGATCGCTTTCTTAACTACCAGAAATTTATCTCCATTTTGATAACTTATCCTTTATCCTCGTATCACACGCTTCAAGCGCAACCCCAGCCCTTGTAAGGAAGCCCGTCATATCGTCTAGGTCTCCGATGTGTCCTGGAGCAGCGTTCGCGGAGATAGATGATTATCTAAAATTTGTAATCCTGCGATGGATAATATCCATTTTTATATTGTCTGCCATTTGGTCAGTGCCAAGTCGATGCTGGCTGCCAAAACGATTCCCATTTAGACAGACATTGGCAAGCAGGCGTCTCCTTTGGCTGCAGTTGACCTCATTTTGTTATTTTTCGGTTACTCAAGAGGACTACAACATTACCGCCCCCAGCCCCCAGCCCCCTGTAACCCATCACCCAACACCCACCATCCCCCTCTCCTCAACCTCAAGCAACCCATAAAGAGACGATGTGGAATGAGGTCAGCCTTAAATTATATTTTATGCGCAAATTATTTAAGTTTGTGCGCAAGTTTTGCAAAATAGGAACATTAAGGGAGATATATGCATGCATAATACACACACACACACACACACACACACACACACACACACACGCATACATAAGAAGTTGTTACTTGAGTGCATGCAATGATCATAGAGCAATACTTGGCGCTTCTTCTTCCAGATACTTGGACAGCGGCCATCAAGGCAAACAAAGCCATTAACAAGGCAGAAGAAGGAAAGGGAGGAGGAGGAGGGGGGAGAAAAAGAAAGAAAGAAAGGAGAAGAAGAAGAGAAGGGGACTGAAATAAATAAGAGTATTGAATATGAAGATGGCACAGGATGTCATTTGGCAATTGGCATTTGGAAATCCTTCGATTTCTCATGTCGACAAATCGCGACCTGCAAGCCCAAGCCCAAGCCCAAGCTCAAGCCCACGCCCACCGCCCATCTAACACCACCCACCACCCACCGCCCACCTACCACAAGTGCAGCGATGCGTTTGTGTTTTCTATAATAATTTTTCCCATTCTTTTCTTGATTTTCTCTATTTTATTTTTATTTTGGTAACTTTTTTGCAGTATTTTTGCAGTATTTTTTTTATTTTATTTTTTTGTGATGTTTTTTTTTGTGATTTTTTTTTGTGATTTTTTTTTGTGATTTTTTTTTGTGATTTTTTTTTGTGATTTTTTTTTGTGATTTTTTTTTGTGATTTTTTTTTGTGATTTTTTTTTGTGATTTTTTTTTTTGTGATTTTTTGTTTTGTGTTCATGCGAAAAGTTTTCAATTGCTCTGGCGTCACTTTTTGATTGCTTTGATGTGTTTTTCTCGCACATTTCCCAAGCCTCAATTCATGACAAAAGTTTTTCGGCGTGCCCGGCGAGGACGAACGGGCAAAGGACGACACACAAACACACACACACACACACACACTCACAGCCAAAGACGAGCAACTTTCGCTTTGATTTTCAAATATCACACACAGACACACATTCAATGAGTAGTGGCTGCGCGTGTGTGTGTGTGTGTGTGTGTGTGTGTTTGGCGTTTGGCTTTTGGAGTTTTGCATTCCACATGCATTCCCCTACCCAACCCTCCCCCTCCTATCAGGCCACACCTCACACTGCGTGTCCTCGGTTTGGGTTATCCTTGGCTTGACAGAAAAATGAAAGTTTAATGCGTTTGCCAAATACAATTTCCCTCTCTCCATATATCTGAATAGTTCCCCATATATATATGTACACATATACACATATATACTTGAACCATATCTATATAGATATATATATATATTATTATTATTATATATTTTATGCACTTTTTTTTTATAGTTGAATTTAGTTTGAAAATTGAGTTTTATTCTTTGACTTTTTTTTTTCTCCCGCCCAGCCCCAACCCCAGCCCCTCGCCCCCTTCCTCCTTTTGTCTCTTTGCCCGCCCCTCGCTATAGATCTATCTGCTTCTATATAAATATCTATGTAGCTGTACATATATAATTTTAGTATTTTAGTATTTTAGTATTTTTTTTTTTATATGTATTTGTTGGCCGGAAAATGTGTGCGTCTGTGCGGAAATTGCATTTTTTTTTTCCTCCTCGGCAATTCCAGTTTTCCATATCTTCTATTTCTTCTCTCCCTCTCTCCTTCTTCCCCTCTTCCTCTCTTTCTTTCTCGCCCTATCCTTCAACTATATTTTTTTCTATCCATTTTTTTTTTTTTGTTTTTTTTTGCTCCACTGTAAACTTTTCCTTTTTGCTGCGCCGTCCTGCCAGTTTTTTATTTGCACTTCCCACTTTACCAGCGCATTATCCTGGCCGTCTTTGGGGGCAAGTTTAAATGGCTTAAAGTGCTTATAATGCAAATATTAAAATGGCTAAAGGGACGAGGCAAAAGTTAAGCTGCTGCTAAGTGTGTGTGTGCGAGTGTGTGTGTGTGCGAGTGTGTGTGTGTGTGTTGTGGAGGGGTCTAAGCTGGGGGCATGGTCTGCACCAATAGTTGCATATTAGTTGCAAGTGCCGCATAAAGCGGACAAACAAAGAAGCATCCACAATAATAATAGCAACAACAACAACAACTAGAGATGCAACAACATCTACAAAGATACAGCAACAACTAAAGATACCAAAACAACAACAACAACAACAACAACAACAGCCGCCGCTGAGGCTGCCCTTAACGGGCAATAAAATAAAAAATACTTGCGATTTTATCGAAGACGACAATGAATGGGGGCAAGTGGATGGGCTAGTGAGTGGGCGGTGGGTGGGGCTTGGTGTGGGGCTTGGTGTGGGGCTGCAGCGGGCAGCAGCATTATCACATATTTACAGTAATTTATCACATTGCAATGATTTCATTGTGTGCGCTTCGAGAAAAATGAAAATTGCATTCTGCATGCGAATTATAAGAGCAGCGAAGGTGTGCCTGTATGTGTGCCCGTACGTGTGTGTGTGTGTGTGTGTGCGCGCTTATCACGTTGCACTCTCTGCCTTCACACTGTCGCCTATCGACTTTGCTTTGTGACTCGCATTTCTTTTACACTCCTTCAGTTGCCTTTCTCCGCTTTCAACTCGCGTTGCTTTTTAATTGAAGATTTTTACATTCCCACAATTGATAAATGACACCTACCCATACACACGCACACACACACACATATTGTATATATATATATAAATATTCAGACATACACATACACACGCACACACATACACACACGTGGCTACACGAGCCAGGAAAACAAATAGAGGACACAACTTTAATCTACAAATTGAATTTCCCTACATGAACAAGCGACAAAAGGACGAACGAGCGGACAGACAGACAGACAGACAGGCAGGCAGACTGAAGGATGGAAGGACGGAAGGACGGTTGGTTGAACGTGTGGTGGGGGAAGGACGAGCGTTTCTTTTAATTGCCGCACAGCCTTACGACTTTGTTTACATTGGGCGCATACACATCGAACGGTAAATGCGCCGAGCGACAGCGACAGCGAGAGAGAGAGAGAGAGAAGCAAGAGAAGATACAAGAGACAGAGGGGAAGGGGATGGGGGCAGGGGCAGGGGTAGCCCTTGGGTGAGGAATTTGTTTGGCTGTCAAATAAAACAAGACGCATCAAATTATTTCAAATTTATCGCACAGCCCAGCCCAGCGGCAAAAGGTATACCTGGCTGGCATATCCTGCGACAGTGCGGGGACCCTCCGCGGCGACTCCTGGCAGCTGGTCAATGGCGAACAACCCCCAAAAAAAAGTAAACCAACCAAATGGCATATCAAATAGAAGCCAGGCAAAACATTGACTGCGATTGCGATTGGAACTCGAATTGGAACTGAGTTTGGGTTTTGGGTTCGGGGTTCGGGGTATGGGTTCAGCCTTTGGGTTCAAGGTTTGGGCAGGGGTTTAGGCAGGGGTTTGGGTTCGGGTTTGCACTTGGGTATGGGATTCAAATTATTGTTTTATAGACAAGCGACTCAAGTCTCAGGTAATGGGCGGCAGGATCCGAGTGTTGTCCTCAGTTGCCACAGATTCGTACCGCAAAATGACATTGAGAACAGCAACAATGACGATTAATGGCCCTAAGTCCAACAATGGCTCAATGTATCTCAGTAACTGAGTGTCCAAACATGTGTGTGTGTGTGTGTATGTGTGTCACTAAGTATCTATGTGTTTGTGTGTATTTGTGTATTTGCGCCTCTTTGTATCTTTCTATAAACGATTCTATGTATCTGAGCATCTGAGAGTTTCTGCCCTTAAAGATCTTTGCACCTGAGTATCTGAGAATCTTTTTTATCTTTGTATCTGAGTATCTAAGTATCCTTGTATCTTAATATCTGAGTATCTTTACGTACTTGTATCTTTGTATCAATGTATCTTTGTATCCTTTTATCTAAGTATCTTTGTATCTTTGGATCTTTGTATCTAAGTATCTTTATATCTTTGTATCTGAGTATCTTAATATTTTTTTATCTAAACATCTAAGTATCTTTACGGATTTGTATCTTTGTATCAATGTATCTAAGTATCCTTGTATCTTAATATTTTTGTATCTTGTATCTAAATATCTAAGTATCCAAGTATCTAAGCAATTTTGTATCTTTGGAGATTTGTATCGGTGTATCTGAGTATCATACTAAGATACGTATCATTGGATCTTCTTATCTTTTTATCTTTGTATCTTTGTATCTAAGTATCTAAGTATTTAAGTATTTTTGTATCTTTTTATCTTTGTATCTGAGAATCTAAGTATCTTTGTATCTTTATATCTTTGGAGCTGAGTATCTAAGTATCTTAGCATTTTTCTATCTGAGTAATATTGTATCTTAAAATTTTTGTATCTTTGTTTCTAAATATCTAAGTATCTTTACGTATTTGTATCTTTCTATCTTTAGATCTTTGGATCTTTGTATCTTCGTATCTAAGTATCTAAGTATCTTTGTATTTTTATATCTTTGTATCTAAATATCTTAGTATATTTACGTATTTGTATCTTTGTATCTTTGGATCTATGTATCTTTCTATCTTTGTATTATTGGATCTTTTTATCTTTGTATCTAAGTATCTAAGTATTTAAGTATTTTTGTGTCTTCCTATCTTTGGATCTTTGTATCTTTATATCTGAGAATCTAATTATCTAAGTATTTATCTATCTGAGTAGATTTGTATCTTAATATTTTTGTATCTTTGCATCTAAGTATCTAAGCTAAGTATCCTTGCATTTTTTTATCTGATTATCTAAATATTTTTGTATCTTTTTATACACGAATCGATGCATCTGTGTATCTAAGTATCTCATCCTTTAGAGATCTTTGTATCTATGTATTCTTGAGCTACTGTATCTTTGTATCTTGGTATCTTTGTATTTTGGTATCTTTGTAATTGAGTGTCTTTGTATCTATGTATCTATGACTGTTGTTTGCAGTTCGTCTCTTTTGGTGGGCAAATTAAAATGATGTTTTGACACGCAGCAATGAATGAGGCCTGCAATTAGCTGCCCAGATCCAAGCCACATCCACATCCACATCCACATCCACATCCACATCCACATCCACATCCACATCCACATCTATAGCCAAATCCATAGCCATATCCACATTCACATGTTGATGTGTGTTGCACATGCCACACAGATACAGCAACCAATATTTCCACCTTCTCTCTCTCTCTCTCTCTCTCTCTTTCCCTCGGTTTCCCTCTCTTTCCCTCTCTCTTCTCTTCCACTGATTTTTTTTTTTATATCCAATTTGTTATGGGGCTTTTTTTTCTGGGGGCTGCGCAATTGTGGGTTAATGGCACTTTAAACTGGGTTCCATACAGGAAGCAACTCTCACGTATCTGAGTGCCACATCTAAGGTATCTTTTTTTGTATTTTTTTTTGTATTTTTAGTTATTTTGGTCCGGCTACATTTTTGGTGCGCCTTTGTCTTTACTTTGATTAATATTTGGCACGCAACAATGCAATTTGCCCTGATTGTTCCCAAAGTATAACAGAAGCAGAAAACCTGCTAAATCATCGAAATGGGGGGCAATGATAGACAAAAGCGATACGAGCGAAAGCAACTCTATTCCCCATACATATAAATAACACACAGACATATATATAAATATCCCTCTATGTGTGTGTGTGTGTGTGTGTGGTATATTTAGCCATAAATGTCTATAAAAGTAGTAAAGGTTTTGAGCATTGCTGAGTTTTTGGGTGCGCGCAGCAAAAGATTACGAAAAAAGTCAGTTAGTTGCCACTTGCAGCACGTTGCACGCATGTTCCCATTCTGACGCATGCACCTAGCACCTCCTGCCAGACACTGCCACTGCTTTGCTGCCATTTATGACTCAGTTTCGGGGCGTGTCCTGTCATTGCATAAATCAAAACCTATAAAAAAACATTGCCTCAATGCAAGAGCGCAAAAGTCAGCGAAGGCGGCAGAAGGGGCAAAAAAAAAACAAAATCAAAAATAAACAAGAAAAATCACAAAAAAAAAAAAGAGATAAAAATGAGGAGAGGGAGAAGCGGGAATATAAAATAAACGAAATGAAAACGAAAACGAAAACGAAACGAAGCGAAGCGCTTAAAATGCAATTTAGTCAATGCAATTAACCGAAAGACATTGGACGAAGACCAAACTAGGATCGTGTTGTGTACAGCCTTCTGTCTCCTGACCCAATCGGACCAGCCCCCCTTCCCCACCAGCTTCAGCCCGTATGCCACGCCCTAAACACAAAAGCGAAACAAGCGCCGACTGATTTTTATCAACTAACCAAGCGTAACGCAGACAAACACTTCCTAAATCACTTGAGTCGCCCCTCTCCTCCGCCCCAGCCCCAGCCACAGCCTACTGCCTACTGCTTCCCACCCGCAATCCTCAACCCTCACCCTCACCCTCACCCTCACCCACACCCTCGCCCTATTGAGACTGCAAAGAAAAACGTTTCCTGCGCACATAAAACATAAATTATTTAATTTTTTTTTCTACTTCGCCTCCACCCCGCCTCCTCTTCTACCCCGCCTCCTCTTCTACTCCCCCTACCGCTCCCCCTCTTCTTCTTCTTTTTCCTTATTCTTCTGCTGCGCGCCTAGACAACCCAGAGACTCCACAGGCGGGAGGAAGCAAACTGGCGGCCAAATATTTCATATGCCTTTCGAGTCGCATGGCTGGCTGGCTGGATGGGTGGGTGGTTGGTGGGGGTGTACTGGGACTGGTCTTGGGGCTGGGGCCTGGGGCTCGGAGGGTGTTTCTGTTATCGGCATTGTCGTTGGCGGCGCTTGGAATAAAAATTATGAAACACTTTCGCTCATTGAGTTCATTAATTTATTTTGTATTTATTCAGCGACCGTTCAAGGCGCTCGTATCTCATGGAAGCACGGATACAGCGGGATACAGTGAGATACAGGGATACACAAATACAAGGATACACAAATGCGAGGATACACTCATGGATTTACTGGATTTCCTAGACTTCTTTTTTATGGGTATTTGTATTTCATTTTCACTCGAAACTCACCGCTCGACGGTCGCTGCATCATTAGGAAAATTGTCGCTGGGAAAGCGTTAAGGATTGCCAAAGGACTTTTTGCTATGAAGCCAACTCGAGTTTCCTGAATGAAAACAATATCAAGTTTGCATAGTTTCAGAATAAAATTGACCGACTTTTTATTTTGGTTGTTGTTGTTGCCTGCTGTGGCAACAACAGCCTTAAAGTTTGGTCCTTAAAAAAAGTTGAGCTTTCATCAAAAGTGGAGCACAGTTAATTGATTCGCATCGCTTTGAGTGCGGCAAGTTTGCAGGATATTAAATCGATTTATGCTTTAGAATCGAGACTTCACATAAAATCTATATTAAATGCGTATTAAAACGGACTTTTAAAAGGACTAAGCGCTCGTCCTCGGCCCGAGGACAACCTGGACAACTTTTCGCACTTCTGTACACCGCACAATTCAATCAAACTTGCTCCCAAAAAAAAAACTTTACGACACACACTCATAAGCAGCTCAGGCCAAGGATCTGCAGCTCCCCTCCCGTATCCTTCACCTTCAACAGAAAAGACCGAAAAAAAAACAAACTAGAAAAAAGGAAATGAAAAACGTGCGGCATATGAAGAAGGCGAGGCAGGCGCCACGTACTAGACCAAAGGTTACCAGAGCTAGGAGGTGGGAGGTGGGAGGTAGAAGGGGGAGAAGGCAGTAGGCAAAAGGCGGCAGGCAGCAGGCAGGAGGCGGCAGGCAGCAGGCAGCAGGCAGCAGGCAGCAGGTGGAGCGTCGAAGGAACCAAGCGTTTTGCATAGGAAATGGCCAAAAGTCAACGCACAGACAAGCCAAGTGCGAGGGCAGGGGGATTAGAAAGAGGGGGGCTGAGGGGAGTGGCGGGGTCGAGGTGCTCATCGGGACCGACAGGAATAATAAATATTCAGTTTAAGTAAATGGGCTTTTATCGCGCATCTCTTGGGTGCCATAATTTGCCATTTTTGCCTGAAAGTCTGCGTGTCTTTTTTCCTTTCTTCTCTGCTCCTTGTTTTTTTTTTATTTTATTTTATTTTATTTTTTTTTTGTTTTTTTGGCTGCTTCTGTGCAGTTTCGAAGTGGATTCCATTTTTGGTTTCATTTCAGTATTTTATTTTTTTTTTGTTTTTTTTTTTTGTTGGTATTTTTCTTTTCTTTTTTTTCTCTGTTTTTGGCTGCGAGGCAAATGCATGTAATTGATTCAACAAACGGCGCAAAGGTGCCAAGAAAGCCAAGCGACGCCCAAGCAGAAGAAGAAGAGATAAAGCGGGAAATAAAAGAAAGAGAAAGAGAAAGAGAAAGAAAAAGAAAAAGGAAAAAGTAAAAAAAGTGCTACAAAATATTTCTAACCCGTAAGATTTTTACCCAAGGCGAAGAATGTCTACGAAGAATTTCCACTCTCAGCCAACTTGTCGCACCTGATCGGGCATACATGTATGTATATGTGTGTGTGTGTGTGTGTGTGTTTACATATATATATAGTTATTTATGTATTTATGTGCTTGTGTTTTATTGTTATGTCCTCCTTTGTGGCATAATTATAATGTCCTTTGCAAGGGTGTAAAAAATTGACAGCAACAACAATTATACGCATAATATATTTTCGCCATAAACACACACGCACACACACACACACACTCATGCATAGGATCTATGGTGTCTATGGTGTCTAGGGGTCTTTGCCTCTGCCTCGTTTCGAGTTTCAGCCGCGAACGCGAAATTATAAAATGACAAAGAAAACGCAAAGTCACGCACGCGCTTCCAGCGCATAGAAGACCTTTTGGAGCTCCCACCACCCCACCACCCCACCACCCCACCACCCCACCACCCTACCACCCCAACTCCCATTTACCGACTCTCCTTGTCGCTGGTCATAAAATGTGAAAAAATGAGAATTTTGCGGCGGCAAATCACTTCAGCGCCTCGCAGCAACAATTTAGCTCATTTATTTTTATACATTTTAAGAAACAATAAACCGACGGCCCATAAAACACGCAGTTACAAAATGAAAATGATTTAAGACAATGGCTTCCATCCGCCTGAACCACCCAACCAGCACCCAACCAGCTCCCAGCCACCACCCACCCATCTCCCACTCCCCTCACACCAGCCAATCCACCCATCCATCCATCCGCTTCAAGCTTCAACCTTCAACCTCTGCTCCTCCATTCATACATCGACCTCCGACCTACTAGCACCACCCACCTGCCTCCTGCCCCCTGCCTCCTCCGACCCGCCTCCTACCTCACCCACTGGCCATGAGTTATATGTATTTGGGCAAAAGTTTAACATTATAATTGCAACGCTTTATAATACCAAAGCTTTGTGTGATTTACGACAAGGAATATATCCAATTTTTATTGCCGATTGACAGACAAAGCAATTACAGGGTGATTCGAGATAAAAAAAAAAAAAAACAAAAGGAACAAAACTTCGCCCCAAGTGTCAGTCTCTGAGGGAGAAAGAGAGAGAGGAAGAATGCAAAGACATGCGAACAGTGGAGGTGCGTCAAAAGTTAAGCTGGAGGCTTGAAAATAATTAGAAAAATTAAAATTAATAAAAAAAATTAAAATTAATTTCTATATCTTCTCATATAAAGTGAACATGGAGGACAGCCAAATGACCCAAAAATGAAAGCCATGGATGGAATGAAACCTACGGAATCTGCAGATATTTTCCCCTATAAAAAATGTAATCCTTCTTCCAAAAAATGTTAACATGGAGATGACCCACAAGCAGCAAAAAATATTTAATATATTCTTCTAAGAAAGTGACCAAGGAGGACATTTTGTACCGTTATCAAAATTCAAAAACAGAAAAAAGCACACCAAAAAAAAATCTCATTTGAAAAAAGTCGCAACTATTTGGAAATTTCTTTTCGAGCGCCCATCGTGCAGAGTGCAGCGTACAGCGTGCAACGTGCAACGTGCAACTCATTAGTGCCACTTGAGATCGCCTACCGTTTGAGTCACTCGAGCAGCTAAAAGTTGCCACTTACTGTGGATGCCGCAAGTGAGTTTAAAAGCCTTTAAAGTTAAGGCTCCTCCTCCTTCTTAATGCAGAGGTCTGAATGGACGCGGCTCCTGATTTAAATGTGCAACATTCAGTTGATGCAACAATCTGATACTGCCACTGAAGCTTTGCAGCAACGCCCTGCGTATTTGTTGTTGTTGTTGTTGTTGCTGCTGCTGTTGTTGCATATAAAACAATTCGTTCCTGGCATTTAATGAGTTTCGTTTGCTGCTGCCTCCGCCTCAGCCTCTGCCTCCGCCGCTGTCACTGTCTCAGCCTCAGCCTTTGCCTCTGTCACTGCCCTACTGCTGCCTCTGCCACTGCCTCTGCTGCCTGTCAGCCTTTAAATCTGCTGAATGCATTTTGTGTCGCAGTCTGCTCCAGTTTTGTAAGGACACAAGGATGCCGGGACGCCATCATGTGCACTGCCAGTGGCACGGCCAGAGACTGAGGCTGAAACTGCGACTGAGGCTGAAACTGAGGCTGAGACTGCGACTGCAACTGAGACTGAGACTGAGACTGAGACTGCGTTGGCGGCAGAGGCGCCAGGCTGAGGCAATGTTGCAGTTGCCCCATGGCTGGCAACGTAAAATTTAATTAAGCTGCTTTTAGCTGCCGTTGCAAGCGACGTCTTAAGCTTCACAGATGCAGATACATGCGCAGAGCACACACACACACCTACACCCACCCACTCACACACACACTCCCACAATATGAAGTACCCATTGCTTGCTGCGCGTGTAAATGTGTGTGTGTGTGTGTGGCAAATATTTTTGCAACCACAGCCACTTGACTCCTGGAGTGGCACTTTCTTCTTTTGCTGCCAGGCACACTTCAGCGCCTGCCACCTGTGCAGTCAGCACCACCACCAACCACCAACACCGACCCCCTCCACCCGGCACCACCATCAGCTACCATCAGCTGCCAACACCTGCACAGCAGTCGCCACCATCTCCAAGCTGGCCCACTCCCCACTCCCCACTCCCCCCTACCCCTACGCCGCCCACACTTGAGTCTTAAATACTTAATACACGCGCCTCGCCCACAAATTAGCCTCCATTTTACGAGTCGCTTTTCGCTTTCTTCTCTTTGCAATTCTCAACGAGTTCTAGTTTCCATTGTTCGTGCGTTTCCCTTTGCCTTATCATTCCCCATTCTTAATTATTCATTTTTTATTTTCCATTTTCCATTTCACATTTCACATTTTCCATTTTCCATTTCTCATTTCTCATTTCTCATTTATGTTTATTTGTTTGCCTTTGTTTTTTATTATAAACATTTGACGTATTTTTAATTACTTTAAAAGATTTATTTCCACCAGAGAAAATAATCTGCCTTAAAGTCTATTTCTCTGTCCATTGAAAAGATTTATGAGCCAAAGAAGAGAGGCTGCCCCGCCTCCGCCTCTGCCTCTGTCAGCGCCACCGCCACCGCCACCGCCTCTGCCTTTTCGCCCCGCTCCAATTCATTTTAATGTGCAACGCAATCGATTTTCAATTTAAATTCGAATTTTGAGTAAATTTTATTTATATTTATTTTTGGTATTATTTTCAATGCTGCAGCTGCCATTTGTTTACTTCGAATATTAAAACAATATACAAAATACCAAATAAGAAATACAAAAATAAAAAAATAAAAAATAAAAAATTCAAAATACAAAATTAAAACATACAAAAATAAAAAATACAAAAATTAAAAACACAAAATACCAAAATAATAATGTAAAAATAAAAACAAAAAAATATATATATAAATAAAAATTAATAAAAAGTTCAAATATCCAAAAAAAAATACAAAAAAAAATATTAAAAATAAATAAAAAATAATAAACAATACTAAAATAAAGAAATAAAAAATAAAGAAAAATAAATAAAAAAAAATAAATAAAAAAAAATAAATAAATAAAAAATAAAAAAAATACAAAAATATATAAATAAATAATAAAAAATGCAGATATAAAAAATTTATAAATAATAAAAAAAAAACACAAAGTTAAAAAAACAAAATAAAATAAAAATATACCAATAAAAAATACCAAAATAAAAAATACAAAAGCTTCTGCATATTTGAAATTTTGTTTCTTTCTCTCTATGAATGCGAGTACATTGAGCCATGGCTTGCGGCGGGTGTGTGGGTTGTGGGGGAGTCGGGTCAAAAGGGGGGTCAAAAGGGGGTCAAAAGGGGGGTCAAAAGGGGGGTCATGGCTGGCAATCTGGCAATCGAATCATGTCAATTGCTTTTGGCTTGACTGCGATAAGTTTCCTATAATCATCAATGGGGAATTTCAATAATTTCGAACATTTCTCTGCTTCTCGACATGCGTTCAAGTCTAGACGCAAAAAACACAAAAAAAAAAACAAGCAACACAAACAAAAAATATTATTGTAAAGAATTTTCCAAAATGCTGGAATTTTTCATTTGTGCAACGCCAGAAATAAAATTTCCATTTCCATTTCCATTTCAAAATCACAAATTGCACAAAATTCATCATTTTCATTTATAATTTCACATTTGTCAACCGAAAACTCGAGAATGCAATTTTTTTGTTTTGTGTCAAATTCTGATAGACATTTCAATTATTGCATTCCTCTTTGTGCGACATTCGTAAACGTTGTGCAGCCTGTGCGGTCATAGGAGTCAACTGCATTCCCAGAAGAGCAGAAATCGAGCTTAAAAGCAAATCAAATTTTTACTCTCCAAAGAGAAACTATGCTATCGGTTCCTCTTTGTGCGTTGTCCTTAAACGTTTGAAGAGAGTAAATTTAGCATTTTGCTTCAAGTTCTTAAACGTTTCCCGAGTAAAATGTATCTCATCTTTTGTTCTTTCAAGCGTTTGCTTATTTTTAAATTCGATTTCGATTTTCAGTTACATTTTGTTAACTTTTCCATATCCTTTTTTAAATTTAACAAACAATATTTCAGAAAATTAGAGAATCCTTCATTTTGAAGTTAAGAAGGGAAAAAAAAAATCCTTAAGCGACTTTCGAAAAAAGTTTGACTGATGTGTTCTATCTGAGGAAATGCGAGGTACGCATCCCGCGTACCTGAGCATTTCCTTTATTTTCCTGGACTTGGATGTGGATATGGAGGTAGCCCCTAGCGGAACACAAAAGAAACAAAGCAAAAAAAAAAAAAATGTAGGAAAAAATAAGAAACAATAAGTGAAGAAAAGAAAAGTGAAGCAAACAAAAAATAGCAGAAGAAAAAAAAGAAAAAAAACCGTAAGGAAAACAACGCAGATTGTTGGCCATCTTCTTCAAGGCCCAAACGCAAAATCAACAACAATAACGAACAGCGAAATCAGTCGACTACAAAACGTGTTGTGCCACGGCGTGGCAAGGGGTCGTTGTGGGGCAGTTGTGGAGGAAGAGCTATGGGTAGCTATGGGGAATGGCAACCGACGAGCGATGAGTGGGTGAGCGGTGTAGGGTACAGGGTGGTGATAGGGTTCTGCATGTGCTGGAAGACTAGTGGCTCGATGGGTTGATGGGGCACAGGTGGCTAGAGGGGAGGAAGGCTGCTGTGTGGCTAGGAGACTAGGGGGGGCTGGGAGAAACGGTGTGTGTAACAGTTGTGCTGATTCACAGCAGGCCAAAGAGGTGCCAAATGGAAAAACTCGACAAGGCGAGAGGAGAGCTGGAAAATAAACGATGTTGTCTATGACAGAGCATGACGGTAATGACGATGCTGGAGATGTGTTGATGCGGGGCAGGGGGAGGGGGGGAAATGCTATGGATGCTGTAGATGCTTTGGATACTGTAGATGCTACAGATGGGGGCCAAGGATGAAGACCACGATGTAGATGAAGATGAAGATGAAGATGAAAATGAAGCTAAGAATGAAGCGAGGAGCGGCGAGCGGCATGAATGAAGCGAGGAGCAGCGAGCGGCAAGCGGCAAGCGGCAAGAATCAAGCCAAAAATAAGAAGATGTGTTACCTGACCAAAGACTCTGAGTCCCAGTCCCAGTCCCAGTCCCAGTGCCAGCTTCAGTCTCAGTCTCAGTTTCGGTCCCAGTCTTAGTCTCCTTCGGCTTCTCCTTCTCTGGATAACAGCATTGGCCATTGCCCGGCCGTCTCTCAACACCATCAGCACCATCAACACCGCCACCACCACCAACAGCATCTCCTGCGACCCCATCGCCACCTCCTCCTCTGACGGCGCTCCACACTTCAATTTTCGTTTTGGCCGCATCATTGTCGCTGTTGCATGTTTTGTTTTTGGAATTTTTCAATTCAAGGTTTTGCCCGACTGCCAACTCTGTCTGTCTGTCTGTCTGTCCGACCGACCGACCTCGCCCCTCTGACCAACGATCGTTCGACTGCCTACCTGGCTGCTTCACACCTCAGGGGCGGTAACATTCCATGCTCATTCTCATACTCATCCTCATCTTCATCCTCCACTTCAGCAACAGCCTCTGCCGCTGCCCCTACCTCAAACTCTGCCTCTACCTCTGCCACTGCCACTGCCACTGACTCTACCTCTGCCACTGACTCTACCCCTGCCCCTGGCTCTGCCACTGCCACGGGCTCTTCCTCTGCACAATCATGCGAGAGGCGAGCGACGGAGACACTCGAATCGGAGGCCTGAGCCGGTGCGCTGCTTTGTATCAATGGCAGCCTTTTAAGGTTTGTTATTTTTCCTGCACTTGTCTGTATAGGTGTAAAGGTATGTGTGTGCGTGTGTGTGTGTGTATATGTATCAGTGTGTGTGTGTGTAATGTAGTTGTAGCTGATGCTGGTGATGTTGATGCTGCTTGTCTGCCTGACTGGCATCATAAATCATCTCAAGTGGCTGCCTTTGCCTCTGCCTCTGTCTCTACCTCTGCCGCCGTCGGCGTCGCCGTCGCTGTCGTCGTCGCTGCGTCTTTTCTTGTCTGCGCTTTGGCCAAATCCTGCGCTATTTTTGGTTTTGTATCTATAACTACAACAATTTGCAAGTGTATCTCAAACACACACACACACACACACACACACACACACACACACACACACCTTTCTACTGACTGTCAACGGTGTGAGACTCTGCCAACACCTTGCAACAAGCTGCAGTCACTTTGACATTTTTGTTGCACTAATTTGCGCACTTGAAAAGATACAAAGATGCACAGATACACAGATACATTTGCAGGTACACCGATACACAGTTATTGCAACTCCCTCCCTCTCCCTATCCCACTCTCCCTCTCTCTCTCTCTCACTCTTTCTTCCTCCCTCTCTTTCACTCTCACCGCCCGCTCTCTTAATCTGCTGCCTTCTGTTGGGCATTTAATATTTTATTTGTTGCGTTTTTTATTCCTCCACCTCCCCTCTACTCCCTCTCTTGCGCTTCTTGTCCCTTCTTCCCCTCCTTCCCCTCCTTCCACTTCTTGTTTTTTTTTTGTTCTCCTTTGTCGTAATTTTTGAGCCGTAAAATTTGTAACAGGTACTCGCGCTTTGGCCGCCTGCTGTTGTTGCATCTAAAAGATACAGATACTCTTCTGCCTCTTCTTCTTCTTGTGCCTCTGCCGCTGCCACTGCCACTGCCTCTGCCGCTGCCGCTGCCGCTACTCTTTGTTGTTGTGCTTAGCGTTAAACTGACAACAGCTGTGCACCACATTTGCAGCGAATGATAATTATGATAACGAAGAGACCGATGATGCGGCTGAAGATGCGTATAAAAATGCGGATAATGATAATGATGATAATGATGATCATTGGAATGATGATGATGTTTAAGTTGAAGTTGTTGACGCACTCGAGGATTGCTCATTTCATCCAAGTCTGGCAGCTGACGGGCGAGGCAGGCCGACCTCTGATTTCGCAGGAGCTCCACTTGAGGCGCAAAAACAGAGCCAAAGGAGGCAAAAAAAAAAAAAATAAAAAAAAATAAAAAAAAAGGAAAGAAAAAACACGAAAAAAAGTCTCAAGCATCTGGACGAAATTTGAGCTAATTTCATTTAAGGATTCACCCAAATATCAATCAATCGAAGCTGTGAAAACTATGAAAACTGCTCACACAAGCTGGCAAGGATATGGAATCCTTTTACGCAACAGCACAACAATTAAAAACAATTATAAATATTGAGAGTTATTTCCATGCGGAATGCCAGAAGCCAAAGTGAAGTTCATAAAAAATGCGGTAAGAATTTTGATAAAAAAAATAAAAATAAATAAATAAAAAAAAAATAAATAAAATTAAAAATAAATAAAACTGAAACCAAAAATAAAACTAAAACTGAGACTGAGAAACGAACAGCAATTTTGGAAAATATTTTCCAGTTTATGAAATAATAAATCTCACTTAAAGGATACTTGATACTTTTTCAATTCAAATCAATTTGCCGTCTTTGCCTCGAGTCCTTTCAAAATTTAATTGAGAAATTTGAAATCAAGGATAAATAAAAGTTTGTAATTTTTTAAACGAACATCGTTTCAAAATAAATCACTTTAGTTTTCCACTTAAGCAAATTTGCAGATTTTAAATTTCAAAAAATTCAATTATTATCCTTTCTCCAAAAATGATTTTATTGCAAAGGACTTGCTGAAAGTTAATCAATCTTTTTTTTTTATTTTTTAATTACATTTTTCGAAAAGCCCAAAAGTCACTACATTTTTTCCATTGATTTCGAAAAAAATGCAAAAATATTTTTTTTTTTTTTTATTCAATTTTGTAAATATTTTCGAAACTCATTTGAATGTACATTGAGTGTTTATTGAATGTTCATTGAATGTGCATTGAATGTGCATTGAATGTGCATTGAGTGTTTGTTGGCCGGAACAAAATTGTAATTTTCATAAATTAAAATATTTTTGAAGATTAATTATTCGCATTTTCATTTGTTGGCCAAATTGAATAGTAATTAAAAATTTGAAGTCAATGGAAAATGATTTACAAAATAATTTTCATTTTCAAGGGAATTTTCGCATTTCCACATACCAAAATTCCAATTTTTCCGCTTTCCATAATAAGTACCAAAAAAAAAAAAAAAATCAATGGGGCTTAAAAATAATGCGAATTTTTTAATTCAACAACTGCCAAGGGCATTACAAATATTTTAAAAATAATAATAATTAAAAAAAATATAAATAAATTTCCAAAAATTTAACTATTTTTTTTTTTTTTTGTGTTAATTTTAATACTGAAATTTTTCAGCTTCTGCCTTAGCCGCAATTCGAATGCAGTTCGTGCGGCGGTCAGAGCCTCGAAGTCTTCTGTTCGGAAGATAAACTCTTCGGTTTGCTGACCCAAACGATTGTAAAATAGAAGATATATGAATGGCAGACACACACAGATACACATATACACATATACACATACAGATACATATACAGATATGTATTTATATAGACGCCATATGCTTCGTTTCTTGATTCCCTCTTTGAATCTGCACAGAGTCTTGGGGCGCCTTTCAATTGCCGTCGGGTTAATTTATGGGCCCCAAGGCTAAGGCTTGGACGTGGAGGCGGACAGCGAACAACATAAAAAAACATGTGCAAAATATTAGCAACAACAGAACAACAGTAACAACAACAGCAACAGCAACAATAAAAGCAACAACAACAACAACAAATA
Organism: Zaprionus lineosus; assembly: GCA_035044505.1. Lineage (NCBI taxonomy): Eukaryota > Metazoa > Arthropoda > Insecta > Diptera > Drosophilidae > Zaprionus > Zaprionus lineosus. The sequence continues at coordinate 2,897,391 of JAWNNX010000676.1, forward strand.
CCTTAAAAAAATAATGTTTTTAAATAAACAAAACATAATTTTCTAGACGTCGATGGTAACTCATCCGCTGGTGCTTCAGCTTTTTGGTAATAAAATCCATAAGAGGAGGAGGAAGAAGAAGAAGGAGAAGAAAAAGGAGAAGAAAAAGAAGAAAAAGAAGAAGAAGCAGAAGACAGAGAAGCAGAAGACAGAGCAGCAGAAGACAGACAGACAGAAGACAGACAGAAGGCGATGGCTGAGCAAAGACAGGGCAGAGGAGGAGAAGTAGACTTAGAAGCAGCAAATGAGGAGGCAGGAGAGAGGATGGTGGAGAGAGGCGGGCGGAGAGAGGAGGGCGGAGGAAAAATTTCAATAACTCGCAACTAACTTTTATATTGTTATTGTTTTTACTCTTGTTTTGCTTTTGTTTTTGCTTTTGTTTTTACTCCTGTTTTTGCTCTTGTTTTTGCTCTCGTTTTGCTTTTATTATTGCCTTTGTTTTTGTATTTGATTTGTTTTTTTTTTTTATTGTAATTGTTTTAGCACTTCTCCTATGATTTTTATTTTTTTTTTGGTTTCTTTTGATTTTGCTTTTAGTGTGTGTATTTGCGTGTGTGTGTGTGTGTGTGTGTGTGTTGACTGCTGGCACTTTACTTAATTAATGGAATTGTTGTCTGTTTTAATTGAATTTATGTCTAGTGTTTACTTCATCTTTAATCTATTTATTTTTAGAATCATTTCATGGGGTTCTGGGTGTGCGCTACTCTCCATGGATTCCACACTTCCCTGCAAAAGTATTGAGGCTCCCATCATTAGCTTCGTCACGCCGGAGGGGCATACTTTTCGTACTGTCCAAAGCTTTGGCCATGTGCTTCCACCACAAGCCTCAGCCACACGCATATAACTATAATATTTGTTTATATTTTAAAATTATTAAATATTTTCAATAAATTTTTTTTATTTTTTACTTCCCCCAAAATTCATTTGGTTTCTGGTAAGAAGTCAAATTTATATCAGATTCAAGATTTCCCTAAGATATATGTATATAACTTCAGTGAGAAATTCTTTCAATTATTGAAAGTTTAAAAAATAAATTCTGAAATCTGCAAGCTGCCCTTAAAGGACATAGAATACGACTCCGTGAAGGAAACTCAAAAATATGAACTGAGAAGAAAAACTCAGGAGCTCTTAGAAAAGATAAATAAAAAACAAAAAATATAAAACTCATATTTTTTATTCCTCATTTTTTTTTTTAGAATTTGGAGTATTGAAATTTCAATGTTTTCTAAGCCAAAACTTGAAAAGAATTTAAAGGACTTGACAGGAAGAGCTAAACCAGATCAGAAGAAACAACAAAAATCAAAAAATTACACTGAATCAGAAATCGAAGATATTTAAATATTTTAATGTGAATAAAAACTCAGCTGGACTTTAAAAATTCATCCACCAAAAACCGAAATATTTTTAAAATTCCTTTCCTTAAACTCAGAAAGAAAAACTGAGTTGAAAATAATCTAAAGTTATAGAATGAATAAAATTAATGAAATGAATAAACTTATAAAACTTCCCAAAACTTAAGACCTAAAGGCTATAAGAACTATAAAAGAAATAAAACCAATGAATGAGTGAATAAAATGAATAATGAAACCCTACAAAACGCAGGACATTCCCTCACTAGAAATTCAAATTTCTTTATCTTTATGCAATTTAAATCCTAAAGGATATCAAAGCCATTAAATAAATGAATGAAATATGTTGTAAATGAATGAATGAATGAAAGGAATGAATGCATGAAATGTCACAATGTCACAAATGTTGAAGCTCTCAAAAATACAAGACATTCACTCAGTAGAAATTCAATTTTCTATTGCCTCATGTAACTCAAAGCACAACGAATATAAAAGCCATAAAATAAATAAAATTAATGAATGAATGAATAATTGAATAATGATTAAATGAGTGCTTGAAACGAATTATGAATTCCCCAAAAATTCAAGACATTCACTCAGAAGTTTATTCAATGTTCTTCAGTTAAAAACACAATCAATAAAAATGCGAAAAAAAATACGCATATCCCTGAGGTCCTTTGAAAACTAACACCATGTATAACATATGTTTAACCGTTAAGCCATAACCGTTAACTGTAAAGCGTTATAAAAAATGCCGTTTGTTTAATTAGCCGAAATTTTCTGCCAATTGAACGGCAGAAAAAGAGACGCAAATTTGGCAAGTCGCAATTTTAAAAATAAAAATAATAAAAATGAATTTTAAATAAAAATAAATTTTTAATAAAAATAAATTTAAATATAAATATAAATATTTATATTATTTATAAAAAAATTAACCTGTAAATAATAATAAAAGTGGACCAGGTAAACATTTATTCCAGATGGAATCGCAGACCGTGAAACGAATAGCGTAAAAGGACATTGATGTACACAAGGATAAAGGCAAAAACTGCAAGAGTTCTTTTTGCCTTTGTTTTAATTATTTATCTTATTTGATTTTCTATTTTTTTGTTTTTTTGTTTTTGTTTTAAATGTGAATTGTAAATGTTGATAATAAACTTTGACCTACATTTGTTGCTCCTTTGAACCGTTGGATGGTTTTTATTTTGTGACGTCGACGTCGCTGCTGCTGCTGCTGCTGTTGGTGGTGCCGCCGCCAAAGCGGCGTTTGCTGCACTTGCGAAAAAAAATCGTTCTTATTTTTCAATTTTATTTTGCTTCCTTCTCTTCCTCTTCCTCTTCCACTGCTTCTACTTTCTATTTTATTTCCTTGTCTCGGACGTCTTTTTCCTTTACTGAATATCCAAATTTAAGGAAGGAGCCACCCGCTGTATTTCCTTTTGTTGATGTAATTCGTTTGTTGATTTCTTGTTGTTTAAATTTATTTATTTAATTTCTTATCTCTCCTCTTCCCTTTCCTTCTTTCGCTTTTTCTTTCAATTTACGATTTACGATTTTCGCGGCACACTTTTGCGGCACTTTTCACATGAAATTTGCAAAAATTATTTTTCTGTTGTTGCTCAACTTTTGATTATCGCTTACAGAATCAATTGCAAGTCATTCTGGGCATTTGTTTTGGTTACTTTTTGTTGCTGTTGTTGTAACTCACTCGAAAAAAAACTTTGTAAAAAAAATATAAACGAATAGAAACAACAATTGCAATTATTATTTATGCGGCGTTTTTGCTGTTGTTTTTGTTGTTTCTACTACTACTACTACTACTACTACTGATGCGTTGCTGCTTGGCTGCTGTATGCACACACATACATAAATGCATACACCAAGCACACATACACTCGCGAAGACGCGCACAGCAGAGACACGAGCGTTGATAATGACGATTAAAACGACGACAACAAACGGGGACACACACGCACCGACGGCGTGTCCAAACGCTTCAATGAATCGCACAGAACTAAACGCGTGCCTCGACCCGATGACTGCTGCTGCTGTTGCTGCTTTTGCTGCTGCTGCTGTTGCTGCTTATGTTGCTGCTGCTGCTGCTGCTGCTGCTGTTGCCGCTGCGGCTGCTGTTTGCTAGCTGCCTGACTGCTTGTCTGCCTGCTTGCCTAACTGTTTGGCCAGTGTAAAGAGCGCGCGCGCAAGAGACAAAAAGAGAGCAAGTGCCAGAGTGTGGATTGAAGAGAGGGTGAGCGGGTGAGAGGATGACCGGCTATGCAATGGGCATATGTTGGCACACTCTCTCTCGAAAGATGTAAAACATGCGGGTGGCTACCGCTGTTTACAGTAAGCGGCCTCCTAACAGATTACATAGATGCTGTCTGTTAACTGCACAGTGCGGCTCTTGCCGACGGTCAACGATGCGAATTATTCGCCAATTTATGTGCAATCAAATTTGTTAGTTAAATAATTGAATTACTGAAGTGTGTAAATAAATTAAATCTTAAATTAATTAATAATTAATTAATTCAAATATTTATGTTTAATATTTTAGGAACATAAAGTAATTCCCTTCTTAAATTAAACACTCATTTCTTCTGGGAGCTAAGCAAAACTTAAATAATTTCTCTTGCTTTTACACAAAATAAAACAAATTTTTAAATATATATTTAAAATTAATAATAATTTTATAATTTCAAAATTCCCTAGTTATGTTTTTGAAAATTTCGATCCGCAATTCGCCAGCGCCACTTAGTTCGCCATTCACTTAGCATATAACAGCTCAGAACATGAACTTAACAGAATTACAAACTTTACATGGACTGCAATCTCTCACTCTCTCTCAATCTCTCACCTTCTTTAACTCTCTCAATCTCTTCGCATTAACTCTCTTTTTCGGTTCCTACTTCCGCTCTCTTAGCACTTGTTCTCTGTCAGTTCGTAACAAGGAACTGGTTTGGGCGCTCGCCCACGTGACTGTTATACGCACTGGCACTCAACGCTAACAGCTTACAGGACCGCTCGTTCCTGTTAGCCGCCACAGGTTAATGTTGTTGCGATGCTGTCGCTGCTTAGGAACAGCTGTTCCGTGTTTGGGTTACTGCGACGTATCGTATAACAGACTTTAAGTGTTCGGTTTTTTGAATGTAACATTTTTATTCAAAATGTTCAGTGAGTTTTAAAAAAAATTATAAATAATATTTTTAACACCTATTGACAACCTTTGAGTCTCGTGAAAGTATTTCACATTTTTGAATTTCCTTAAATTTTCAGTAATTTTAATAGCCATTAAAATGCATTATTTAAATAAACGATTTTTATGGCTTGCGAATATTACATTTTATGTAACTGAGTCGAGAGTTGAAACTCTCTTTGAGTTGCTGCTAAGAGAGACAGGCTTGAACAGAGTATAAAAGTTTATGGTGAAACTCTTATACGAGCGATGTTTGGGTTGAAAACTCGACTATTATCACAATTTAGGAAACAACTTGTTGAAGTCCTTGATGATGCGAGGAATTTAGTTAGGAGAATGTAAAATGATTATTAAGTGCCAAATTTTAAACTATTATAATATTTTTTATTTTTATAGAATTAATTTAACTTATTTAAAATATATAGATAATTTTTATTGTTATATTTAAAAGTCTCATACGCAATTGCCCACAATGCCGTCTCTTTTGTCGTTCACAGCTCAAGACGTAACTCAACACCTCTTAACCGCAAAAGATCTGCCTGCACTTCTCCCTCTCCCACTCCTTTCACTACTTCTGCATCTTCTTTATATTTATCTTCTCGTTGCTCTTCCTCTTCCTCTTCTTCTTTGTACCTCACACGCTACCCACTCCACGCGATTGATGGAAGTGCCAAACTGCAGTCGGTCTGGTCGTCATCGATAACAGTTACAACACACATTTGGGCGCATTTCTCATGCACACATACACATATATGCACACACACATGCTACATTCGTTATACACACGGTATATGCTGCACATGCATATGGACAATACGCACACACGCATGTTCAAATAATAAGGTCAATCAACGGGCGCAGCGGGCGGCGACATTGACGTTGTCAACAGCTGCGCTGGCGCAATGTTAAAACCAACAACAACAACAACAACAAAAAATAACGGCGACTGCAACTGCGACTGCGCAGGCGGCAGATTAATTGCGTCGTCGTATTCGTCGTCATCGTAGTTTGTTCTTGTTATTTATGTTGTTGTTGTTGTTGTTGTTGTTGTTGACGATGTCTGCGGCGTGAATTTATGAATTTCACATGAGCGATGGGCTCCTGCTCTTCCTCTTCTTCTTTCCTCTTCCACTTCACCCGCCCTTTCTTCAACTAACCACCATCTCGCTCCCTCAACACACACACGCACACACACACACAGACACACGTTTAAGCGCCGGCCTCTGAGCGCCACTTGAGATCTGAGATCCGAAGTCCGAGGTTCCAGGTCCCAGATCCCAGGTCCCAGGTTCGAGGTTCGAGGTTCGAGGCCTGCAACTGTTATTTTCGCTTCAGCTTCTTCATCTTTTTATCTCCTTCTTTCGGCTATTTTCTGCGTGGGCCCGCATTGCTGTATTTGTTGTTGTTGTAGTAATTATTTGTTGTTGGTAAAACGATATGTGATATGATATGATCTGATATGATATATGTGTGTGCCCAGTTTATGTAGGTGTACGTTTCACAAAAGAACAGACGAGCAAACAGACAACCAGAGGTACACAAATGTCCACTCACAGCCCTCAGAATGAATGCAACTCAAATCGAACCATGAACATAATTTGAGTGTATATATATTGAAAAAAAAATATTGAAGTCGCCGTTAACTTCAATCGAGTGTCCATAAGATGACTTCAATATTGAAAGAGGTTCGAAATTGGTTGAGCGTATAACAGTTTAATCGGCACTTAAATTGAGGCCATTTATTAATTAAGACTTTAAATAAAACATAAATATAAATATAAATAATTACTATAAAATAAAAATAAATTAATATTTATAGTAAATATTAAATAAATAACAAATTATATTTATAGCATATATAAAATAAAATAAAATTTATATTTATTGTAAACATGAAAAAAATAATAAATACTATTTATAGTAAACATTATATATAAAAAAATAATAAATAATATTAATGAAAAATATAAAATATAAAATAAATAAAAAAGAAAATTATATTTATAGCACATATAAAATAAATAATAAATTGTAATTATAGTAAATATAAAATAAATAATAAATTCTATTGATTGTGTTTATAGCACATAATAGATAAATAATAAATTATACTTGTAGCATATATAAAATAAATAATAAATTATACTTGTAGCATATATAAAATAAATAATAAATTATATTTATAGCATATATTATAATATATAATAATATAATAATAAATTTTATTTACTGTATAAGTAAATATAAAATAAATAATAAATAATAGTTATAGAAAATATAAAAAAAAATTAATAAATAATATTTATAGCATAAATAAAATAAAAAAAAAATTTATATTTTTAGTAAATATAAAATAAATAATTATATTTATAATGAACTGAAATAATTATGTTTATAGCATATATAAAATAAATAATAAATTGTTATTATAGTAAATATAAAATAAATAATAAATTCTATTAATTGTGTTTATAGCACATAATAGATAAATAATAAATTATATTTGTAGCATATGTAAAATAAATAATAAATTATATTTATAGCATATATAAAATAAAAAATAATTTATATTTATAGCATGTATTAAATAAATAATAAATTGTATTAATAGTAAAAGAATAAATTAATTAATAGTATCAATAATAAATAATAGTTATAGAAAATATAAAAAATTAATAAATAATATTTATAGCATATATAAAATAAATAATAATTTATATTTATAATAATAATAAATTAAATAATTTTATTTATAATGAACTGAAATAATAATGTTTAAAGCATACATAAAATAAATAATAATTTATTATTATAGCATACATAAAATAAATAATGATAAATAATAATAATAAATAAATAATAAATATTAATAATTATAAAATAAATAATAATAATAATAAATAATATTTATTATAAATATATAACAAAAATAAATTATATATTTAATAATTATCAGTTAAGTAATATAAATAATAATAGTTCAAAATATTATATAAATAAGTATTAAATAATTTTTTTTTTTATTATTTATTTTTTTTTTATTATTTTCATCATATGAGCAATCAAAAACTTCATTGTTTAAAAATTGGGAATTTCAATTAAAAATTTGCACTCAACGAATTTCAATTTTGCTGCTGCTGATTTTTAATTTATCTCAATGCATTTTTAAATAAGAAATTCTATAATCGATCAATTGATTATTAAGAGAGTTTAAAGAGTTCAATTCAATCGAGAATTTCGAAGTTGAATTGCCAGTTGCCAGTTGCCAGTTGCCAGTTGCCAGTCTCCAGTTGTATGTGTGTGTGTGTGTGTGTGTGTGTGTGTGTGCAACTTTCAACTGCTGCAAATTCAATTTCCATTGCCTGAGGCTAATTTGGGATATTGTAAACTGTAATTAAGCCAAATCAACTCGACGGCTATTAAACAATTGAACATAATTATGCAAAATTGAGAATTATGCCCGAAGAGAAAGATGCGAGACTTTGGCTAATTGCGGATCCTCAACAATCAGAGAGCCCAAGAAATGCAAATCAGATACATTGAATGTAACCCAACTTGTGCCGGGGGAGCTGCTGGGATTCTCCCCTATATCATAGCTTGGGCCAAACAATAATTAATAAAGAAATAAATAATGTGAAAAGGTCCGCCTGTCCGCCGGTCCACCAGTCCGCCAGTCCACCAGTTCACAGTCTGCCTGTCCGCCGGTCCGCCTGTCCGCCAGTCTGTAGTTCGTAATCCGTAGTCTGTAGACTTTAGTCTTTAGTCTTTAGTCTGTAGGCTTGTGGTCTGTGCCAAAGACCCAACACAGTGGGAAGTCAATTTTAGTGTTGTTGTTGTTGTTGTTGTTGCTGTTGGTGTTGTTGCTGTTATTGTTGCCTGTGCGGTGATAATGACAGGCCAAGAAAACCAGAAATCAACCAAAAAGCAACTCCTTTAATGAAGTGAAAAAGTAAACGGTCAACTCAGCTCCGAGGGTGTATCCCACAGAGTCTCGCAGCGGCGGACACAGGCCGAAGGTTGGGATTGACTGTTAAGTCTGTGGCGAGGGAGCCTCTATGTGAGGTTACGTATACCCATGGTAGGGACTAAAGATGTGTGTACAGTTATAATTAAGTGATACACATAAATGTGAGAAGTACGTAGGTAGGTGGTCGGAGGAGATGGAAATGGAGATGGAGATGGAGATGGAGATGGAGATGGAGATGGAGATGGAGTTGGAGATGGCAGAACAGAAAGGGGAAAGAGGTATAGGGAGAGGGGTATGGGTTCGGGGAGGGGAGGGGGTAAGACGTTCAAGTATTTCTGTTATTCTGCTGCTTCTTAATGATTGTTTTCAATTACTTTTGCTCTCTTCTATCCACCTCATAGGCACAGCCAATCAGCCAGTCAGCCAGTCAGTCATTCAGCCAGCGGATCTTAGCCGTGAGGCCATGAAGTGGCAGGGGGCAGCAGGGGCGTCTGGATGCTGGGTGCAGGGTGCAGGGGCTGAGTAGTAGGAGTTCAGAGCAAAGAGTCAATCGCGTGGAATCGATTGAGTCACTCGCCGGAGCGCCTTTTAAGTGTTTACGCTTGTTTTATTAATTTCCATCATACATCTTCAGCTGTCAGCGTGCATCTTCCTCTGGCAAAGAACAAAACGAAACGAAAACAACAACAGAAAGAGAAGAAACAAAATACAAGAAAATAAATAGTAAAAATAAAGGAAAAGTCGCAACTCGCCACCATCCGGCGAAGGGTTTAACTCCGACCTCAACTTCAACTACCAACGGTTAACGAGCTGCCAATGAATTCGACGGATGACGTTGAAATACGATAGATTTTGACCCTGAGCCCTGAGCACTTCGAGTTCGAGTTCGAATTTGAGTTCGAACTCGAATTTCAATTACGGGGGCGTCTAAGCAGAAATTAAAACAAATTATTAATCAAATTCAACTTAAACAATTGAAAGCCAACTTCAGCAAAGCCGAAAGACAAATTGAATGAAAATCTATTCATTTTTTTTAAATTATTTTTTAATATTTAAATAAACAAATTAATTTGTAAACAACTTAAATTGTTATTTTTGAAATTCGAAATTGATTTTTACACAGTTTAAAATTGAAGCCGAAAAATATTGAAGAGTGCAATCAATCGGCGACAATTGAATTAGGTACCTGCAGTTATTGAAAATATGCAAAAAAAAATATTAAAAAAATTAAAAAAAAAAAAAAAAACAAGTATATAAAAATAACAAAAATTAAAATAAATAAATATAAATATTGAAACTTGAGTTGAAACGTTAAGTTTAATGAAGAGTTGAAACAAAAGATTGAAATAAAAATTAAACGGGATTTTGTAAAAGAACCTGGAAACTTAATTTAAGTAAAGAAAATATTATAATTTTTTTTTATATTATTACTATTTAAATGAGTTATAAATAATAAAAAATGTTAAACAATTTTTTATGTAGAAGTTATTGTCGAGGAAGCAAAAATTTGGAATAAACAAATTTCAATTTAATTAATTCAATTTCAATTCAAATAAATTAAACTCTTTTCAATTTAATAAAAAAAAATTTTAAATGCAATAATAAAATAAAAAAAAATATATAAAATATAAAAATAATAACTAAATCAAAAAATTATATTGAACTATAAAATAAAAGGAATTAAAATAAAATGCAAGTTCAATGTGAATAAAATTGAATGTTGAGACTTCATTGAATGTAATACAAATGATCATCTCAGGATAATTGAAAAGGGATATTTACGAAAGAGAAAATTAAAAAATAAGATATAAATTTATTTTCAATCGAATCAGTTTTCAATACAGTCGCATTTCAATTGAAACTGGAATTTTTACTTTCCCTTGTGTTGAAACACGAATTGATTTCAAATTGAATAGAAATTGAATAAGCATTTGTATAGACAAAATGACACATAAAATAAAAACTTTCAATTAAAATCTTAAAAATTAAAACAGTTAACTTTAAAAACATGTCAAGTCCTAAAAACATTGATTGGATTAGGAAATTGAAAATAATTTAAAATTGAAAGCGATTGAAATTGAAACAGAATTGAAACTGAATAAGAGTTAGTCGAAATAAGTATCTACTTAAAAAAATATTAAATAAAAAATGAAGACTCAATTTAAAAAAAAAAATAAATAAATAAAATGTGAAGCTTAAAACAAATGTTGAAGCTCATAAATCGATTGAAGCTCATAAATCGATTGAAGCTCATAAATCGATTGAAGGACGAGAAAATCTCACCTGTAGTTAAGCCCTTGGGAAATTTAATACTTAATATGAAATTACAATTATTTCCGCTCAATGCAGAAACTGCTTGAGCTTGAGTATTTGGCAATCGAATGAAAATTGACAGATGCTGTTGACAATTAAGTGAAAGCAGCTCAGGATGATCCTTTTTGCGCAATGTCCGGAGAATGAAACTCTGCGTGGCTATAGTCCTTTGAACATATATCCATCGCTTAATCCACAAAAATGTCTTATTAATGCCACTGCTAGGCCATAAGAAGAATGTTTCCAACCCCCCACCCCCTGAACGGTGGAAGGAGAAGTAGAGAAGTAGAGAAGTGACAGGAGTGAGAGCAAAAGAAATGGAATATAGAGAGAAGTGCGAGTGCGAGTGCGAGTGTCCTTTAAGGCACACGAAAGTTTACAGCTAAAACGATTCGAATTGCCAATTTCATGCTTCGAGTGCAAGGCTTTCAATCAAACCAGCAATTGAAAGGGCGGCTGCGGGTGGGGCAAAAAGGGGGGAAAACCTCTGCCAAGCGCGAGTCCTTCGCTGACATGTTCATATAAATAGAATACACTTAGAGATACACACTTTTAGTTCTACTCCTGCTTATAGATACATATGCAGCTTGTCTAGCCCATTCCAGCCCAATGCCAGTCACAGTCTCAGTCACAGTTACAGTTACATTTACAGTCCTAGTCACTGACACAGTCACAGTCACAGTCCTAGTCACAGTCAGTCACATAGTGTATTAAGAGCCACCGCGAATGGCGAACAGTATCATGACCTCGTCTCGTGGCAATTGGAAATGCCACCAACGACAAGGCACACACAGCTGCTCACAACCAACCCCCCACCCCCCTACCCTCCTCCATCACAAGGACTGCCACAGTCGGTATTCCTTTACACGAACTCCCCCCCACAAGGCACACGCGATTTTTATGGCACATTCGTGAGCTTATTGTAATGAATTACTTTCAGATACTTTTTCTATTTCCGATACCCTGCATCCTGGCAGTTCAGCCACAAAGTTGAGCGAAGCGTCAACTGTCCTTATGAACTCTGAGGGTCTTAATGAGTCCTTGAGAAATATAGAATATTATACTCTCTTTTTTTTTTTAATACTTAATTTAAATTCGAATGGAAATGGAACTACGAAACATCCTTTTTTTATTTTTGGAAACAATCCTCGTCCTTTGGGTAAGAGCATCGCGTAGTCTGAAGTTGCCTGCTCTATGGCTTTTGTCTATTTTTTGTGTAATCCCTGACGATGGCCGTTAGTCTAAGGCTCGGTTATTGACTGCATACAGAATGTTTCCGGATGCCCGCCCACTTTTCCACGCCCACTTGCGACTCCTGGCCAAGCGCCCACATGCACTGCCTCATAGCATGTGACATGTGGTATTTGCTGTAATCATAATTTTATGTCCATCTAAGTAGCTCTGCATGGTGACTGTCAACGACACTGCAAGGACTTAGCCAGATACCACGATGCTCCACTCTCCACTCTCCACTCTCTTCTCTCTTCCTTCCATTCCTTCTTCTCCATTCTGTTATTCTCTTGTTTCTTATATTTCTATTTCTGATTTTCATTCCTCTGTTTCCCACACTCTTCTGTTCCTGTCAGGAGCGTCATCTCAGGCTCTGCCGTTAACACGCTGTGGTCATCCTGTATCGAAGGATACTGATGGCCATTCTCATTCTCCAAATCCTGACGCGTGTGAGCCTCTTACGTGCTAGATTCATAGATGTCCTTTAACTGATCACAGAGCACACTTCACTTTCAACATCTTTTAATCAAAAATGTATCCTTTTTTATTACTCAAAATATTGATGTCCTTCCTGTTGCAGGCACTCAAAGTAATGTCGACTTTTACTCCTTGTCCAGTGCTTAGTTTGAGTCTAGTTTCTTTCTTGGCTCATTTATTCTTTCGCTTTTAAATAATAACTTCTCTTCTTATGTGTGTGAGTGTGTGTATGTGTGTGCGTATATGTGAGCCTGTGTGTGTGTGTGTGAGGAATGTGGTTTCAAGTTGTCTCAAAGTTGTCGCCGCAGCTTTGACATTGTGTGGGGATAACTTTTTTACAAAGCAACACTTGAACTTCATCTAACTTCTTCTAGCTTCAAGCCCCCCACCCATATCCTTTTTCCTCTGCCAACAACAGCAAAAACAAGGACAATCATTAGCTGAACATTAGCGGCGTTGACGGTTAAAATTTGCAAAATAAAACGTTTACTGTAATCCTTTGAATAAGCAGTGTGCATGCAGTCGCAGAACACTCACACCCAACAGCAGCAGCAGCAGCAACAACAACAACAACAACAACAACAACAACAATGAGAAGTCCTAGTGCACACATCACAGAGCAACAAAGACAACAAAACAAAACTTAAGGAATAAAGAGTTGGAGTAAAGGACTCAGTTAAGAGCTAAAAAAAAACACACTGCAAGAAAATTTAATACAACCACAAAATATCCTTTTTTTTTAAAGCCATGACGACTTTTAAATACACTACAAAAAATTAAATAATTAAAAATTGTAATAAATTTAAATATTGAAAAATTTTAAAATTTTAATAAATAAAAATTTTGAAAATTTTGAAAATTTTAATAAATAAAAAATTTGAAAAATTTTAAAATTTTAATAAATAAAAATTTTGAAAAATTTTAAAAAAGCCAAAGGCTTTGGAAAAGGACGATGTTTTAAAGAAGGAATTTTCTGGGCTCAGGTAATTTTGATGTTCTTTTTTTCTGGTGAGGATTTAAGTTCAAAATTATATATAAAAAGATATATAGAAATATACCAATACATAGATAAATTAAAAAGATAATTTATATAGATAAATTATATAGATAAATTATATAGATAAATCGTTACCCAAATATCAGATATGGAAATCCTTTTTTAATTTACGCTTTGAATAGAAAATAAAATCAGAGATTTTGTTTATAAGTTCAAGGATCTAAAAAAAGAGCCTGCTACTTGGACTTAGTTACAGGACATCGAAGTAATATATATACAGGATGTGCTAATAGTATATACTTTACCACAATCTAAGGAGAATTTCAAATATCAAAGGATGCTATGTCCTTTCTATACATGTGACTTTACCCAGGGAATGTTTCCTTCCGATAAATGAAGCATTTAGAGGAGAGAAGGGAACAGTCATATAAATAAATATACATGTAAAGGACATATAGGATCCCAAAGGATTGTCTCCAATGTAAAGTCTAATTAGGGACAATCGTTCGATAAGCAGCCAAGGAGTAGCGCAAGTTTTGGTGGCAAGGCCGAAGACTTATCCTTGGAGAAAGGGTATCAGACATGGACGGCAGGATGATCGGGGGGTAAGTTTGGGGCAATGAAGATACAGCGGGTCCATGGGTAAAACCTATAAAACCACGTAATCTGCAAGTGAGTTCTTTAATTATGCTGCAAGGCAACACATGTAGATGCAGCGCAGCAGGTGGCATGCGGCAAGCGGCAAGCGGCAAGCGGCGAGCGGCGAGTGGCAAGCGGCAACTGAAAGCAGCGGCAGCAGCAGCCAACAGATGTGCGTGCAGTGACAGAGATAGAGATAGAGATATAGATAGAGATAGAGAAAGATAGAGAAAGAGAGAGAGAAAGTAGAGGAGAATGTGTATGAGAATTGGCGAGGAGAGGAGACCGAATTAAAGGGCGGGCTGGTGCGCGGGGCGTGACCGTTGAGGAACGCAAACAAAATGCGATGCGAAAGCCGCTTACAAAACCACAAAATGCTACGGACATCTTTTGCCAGTGCCAAGCGCTGGCGAAGAACCCGTGTAGCGGCGGCAGAAGGATACAGCGACATGTGGCAAAAGGAGGCAGCAGCCATGGCAGCAAATGGTGGCAATGTACGTACTGACAGTGGCAGTGGCAGTGGCAGTGGCAGTGGCAGTGGCAGTGGCAGTGGCAGTGGCAGTCGCAGTGGCAGTGGCAGTGGCAGTGGCAGCGGCAGTGGCAGTGGCAGTGGCAGTGGCAGTGGCAGTCGCAGTGGCAGCGGCAGTGGCAGGGGAGCCGTTAGTAGCTGAGCGACATTGCCATTACCAGGGTTTGGCCACGAGATGGCGACGACATTCCTGGAGCCACGGGAATGGCAGCAACCATTTTGAAGTTTGGCGCTGCGGCTTTTCGGGCTGCGTCTGCCAGGGATTACAATGGAGTTGCACTCGTGGATGAGATACGTACAAACAAACAGAGCTTCAGAAAAGAAACTATAGAAAGCAACGAGTGTGAGAGAGAGAGAGAGAGGAGAAAGGGAAGGGAGGGAGGGAGTCTGGGTGTGGGTGGTTCAAGTGGCTGGCGCTGTTGCTGCCAATGCGAAACCATTTGCGGATTTAATTGCCGTTAACATGAGGCTCGCTTTACTTTGTTATTGCAGCTCAGCTGTCCTGCCGTCCCAGCTGTCCTGTCATCCCAGCTGTCCTTGTAGTCCTTGTTGCGCTCGTTGGTAACATGAGCGCCAAACGGTGACCCGACGACACAGCCGGTAGCTGCCATGTAGGCAGATTAGAGACCAAGCGACGACAGTTACACACCTCCCGTGACGCACCTCCCTTCTTCACTCACCCCCTTCACCCCTTAGTCAACGTCACGTCTTGCCTCGCACACACACACACACACATACAGCTATACACTCGTAGTGGCTCCTGTCGACGCAGCTTTTCTTTGCCTTTGTCGTATCCTTTCGCACTGGGGTTTCTTTCATATTGTCATTCATTTTGTTCCCCTATCCCACCCTCCACCCGCCACCCGCCACCGCCCCACCCCCTCCACTCCATTCCATAGCCAAGCTTGTGGTCAGTTGAGGGAATTATGACCAAGAGCCAAAACTACAAAACCCACGGTCCGACTGCATCCACAGTTATCGCAGCCAACTGCGACTTTGGTTGCGGTTTCTCTGTCCAAAACGAAAGCTTAAATCGAGAGAATTCTCAGAACTCATAGGGAAGTCTCTCATAGGGATTTCCCAAATGCTATCATAGAATAATTGGCAATAAATACGAGTCCTTTTCACATCAATTATAATCGGTTTTGAAGCGATTTCAACTGAAGGCAAAAAAGAAAAGTTCGTCCAAGGAAAAGTTTGAATCGGTTATGCGGTAAGGATCTTAGGATCTAAGATTGTAAATGTTTTCAATTAATATTAAATTTTTGATATATTTATAATAAATAATTTATTACCATAATATTTATTTATTATATTATAAAATATTATTTTTTAACTGCTTTAATTTTTTTAAAAGCCAATCGAAGGCTAAAAAATGTTATTTTTAAAAAAAGTTTTACCCGATTCCGAAACGGTTTTGGCAAATTTTGGCTGTTTTTAATTTTTTTTTATTAATTTAAATAAATTAATTTCGATGTTCGATATTTGCTTTTTAGATAATAGAAGTCAAATATGTTTAAAGGAAGTTTTTAATTTTTTTAAATTTTTAATATGTATTTTTATATAAAAATTTTGAATTTTAGTTTTAAAATGTTTTTTTTATTTTAAAATTGCAATTTTTTTTTTTTTTTTATTATTTAATTTTAATTTGGCCACAGAGCACCAACCCTCTGCCTTGTTATTTTGACCTTAGCAAGGATTTAATAACATATAAGGAAAGTCACGCTTTAAAAAGCTTCCTTAAAAATAAAATGTTTTAACCGCTAAGATTTTGAATTATTTATTTAACATTTTGAAAATATTGAGAATGTCCAAGACACATAACTTACTGACTAACTAATTAAATACTTAACATATTTTTTGTACTAACATTCAGTTAAAATATTTTAAAAATATTTAAAAAAATTAATTTAAAATATTTCTAACTTAGACTTAACTTTAAAGTACCAGATAAATAAATTTGTCTTCTTTCAGATATATAAAAAATATATATAATTTTAATTTTAAAAATGCCGAGTAACTTTTGGGAATAAAAGAAAAAATCATCACTTACCCCTGTGATTCGCCCGGCGAGAGGGGCTTCAGCTGTTGCTCCACAGATCGTAGGTTATCGCTGAGCAAATAATCTGAAAGCAGAGAATGGAAAATGTTTAGGAAAAGTTGAAAATTTGAAAAGGAAAATCCGAGATTTCAATTCAATTGAAAACAATTTCCATTCAATTTACTTCAGGGTGCAGTTCCATCAAAAGAACCGAAAGCTTTGAGTCCCTACAGGCAGACTGTTAACAGTGCCTGCACTTAACAGTCCCTGCACTTAACAGTACCTACACTTAACAGTCCAGCACTTGACAGACCCTGCACCCAACAGTCGAGCACTTAACAGTCCAGCACCTAACAGACCCTGCACTTAACAGTCCAGCACTTGAGAGTCCCATACTTAACAGACCCGCACTTAACAGTCCCGCATAACAGTTAACAGTTTCAGCACTTAACATTCCCTGCACTTAAAAAATCCTTGCACAAGGAAGTCCTTTTCGAAACTGTGTCCCAAAAGCTGCCGAAAAACATCGCAGCCGCAGTTACAGTTAAAAATTACCCACCGAAAGCTTTTGGGAGCTTTTGGCAGGGATATTCTGAGAGCTTTTGGTACTCACCCTTCTGCAGTTGGCTGGTCGGTATGAATTCCTCGTGTTTTTGGTCCCCCTTTTCTTCGTACTTGAGCTTGTAGTCAGAATGCTTGCGCAAGGACATCAGCAGCGACTGCGTACGCGGTGGAATCTCTGGTGGCGCCGGCTCTGGCGGCGGCTCAGACTCGCCGCTGCTGCTGCCCACGCATTCATCAAGATCGCTGCCGCCGCTCGTCAGCTCATGCATTGGCAGTGTTTGTTTTGTTGCGGTCGCCGCTGCCGCCGCCGCTGCCGCTGCTGCAGCTGCTGCCGTTGCTGCGGCCGACGCTGCCGCGGACGCTAAGTGCTGCTGCAGCGGCGTATGCGCCTTTTCGCGCAGCGAATCGCTGCGATTGACGGAGAGCGCGGAGGTTCCGCTACTTGAGCTCGTCATGCCGCTCAGGCGGTTCAGTGTGTTGCGTGCCGCACCGCTCCGTTGGCTGCGACTGCTCGACGCCGCCGTCGACGATGAGGCCGATGCGGGCAGCAAGTAGGCGCTGCCCGGCGTTGTTGCTGTCGCCGCTGTTGCCACATCCAATGGCGTCTCATCGGCCGCATACTTGGCGTTCAGGAAGGGATTTGTACTACGCGGCGCAGGCGCCGCTGCAGCAGCGGTAAATGTGCTGCTGCTGCTGCTGCTGTTGGGAAACAGTCCCAGGTTCGCATTGGACTGATACTTGCCCACTGTACTGGCCGAAACGGTGGCCAACTTCAGCGGCGACTGCGATGTCGTCGCCACGCGCTGATGCGGCTGTGCGTAAGTCACCTCCAGACTTCCATCCGTTTCGCTGCGTCGATTCCGCTGACGCAGATACTCCGGCTCGCAGTCGGAGTTGTAGTGTTCCATGCCTGAGAAGATAAGGAAGCGGAAATGGAAGGAGTTACACAGTGAATGCATAGATTTATGTGTAGTATTTGGGGTGTATTGTCATGTCCTGTTAATACAGTTAAAGCTTGCATCTAATATCCTTTCCTCTCCTTGAATCAAGGTTTCCTTTGATATTCTCTCTTCTGTCTAACTAAAAATCTTTCAAGCTCTTATATCATTTTAAGGACATAGCTCTATATACTAACTCCAATATATTTATCGAATATCCTTTAAATATACTGAATAATCGCATATATAAATGTAATCGATACTTGAATCGATTATTTACAGATTTTTGGAATTAATAGGACCTCAGTTAGGGTTTTGTATTAGAAGCATGAAATTTTTATAGTCGTGTATTATTTCGATATACACTTATCTCAGTTTAACAGACCTATTTTAACGCCATAAAGTATCGATTACTTTATCGATTGTTACGCCTGACTGAGCGCTTTATAAAAGGATATTTAAAAAAAAGCTTACAAATTTCTAAATTATATCTCCTTACCCTGGTAAAAGATATTGATATATGTTATCGATATTTTATGATCGATATATGTATATTATAAATAAGTGTTAAATTTCATAATAATCAAAACTTAAAAATAGGCTTTAAAGAACTTTAAATATTGTTTCTCAAATTATCCAATTTATCTTCTTTTTTATATATTTTCTTCAATAAGTTGTATCGATTAATAATCGATTTAATAATTAGACGAAAGTGTTTGATAAATTCATTTGCTTTCAGTGCTTTTTCTTATTTATCGTTTTACTAAACGTAAGCATTTGGTCCGGATTGAAGGAATGTCTAATACCTTAGCTCTACTCGATACTCGATTAATATAAAAATATCGAATATTGCATCAAAGATGTAATCGATACTTGATTATTATAAATGCTTCGAATTTTGGTAATTATGATAGCAATTAAACAAATTTTGTCGACTTTTGAAACTTGTTCCTGTCGTTTGTCCTTCCTTTCGCTCTTTCAAGGAATAACCCAAAAACGACAATTAGAAATAAGTCAAGGAAATGTTATCGGCCCTAATTGACAGCCGATTACTTTTGATGCCAAAATCTTAAATAAATTCTTGCATTGAATCCTGAGATTATCCCTACAAGAACGACCTACAGCTCGGCCCACTTTACGCCTTTTAAAAGGATGCCTGATTCACTCGGTAGTTGTAAATAAACGGAACAAAGAAATGAACTTTCACCTAATTGACAGTTGATAATAATCGAGTTTATGTGTAAGGATACTTTTATTTGAGGCTTAAAGTGTGCAATTTAATTATTTATATTTTTATTTATTTACATTTTCATTTTATTTATAATTTATTAATTTTTCATTTTTATATTTTGTACTTTTATTTCATACATTTTTATTTTTGTTTATTTTATTTATTTATGTTTATTATAATTTATTTTCATTATTCATTATTTTTATTGTATTAAACATAATGAAAATAATGAAAACAAAAAATATATAAAAATATAACAAAATAAAAAAATTATTTATGTTTTTATATATTTTTTGTTTTAATTATTTTCATTATGTTTCTTCACATTTTTATTTTTCCTGTTTTTTTTCCAATATATTATTTTTTTTTTATTTATTTATTTTTCATTTTATTTATTCATATTTATATTCATTTTTTTGCTTAATTAATTTATATTTTATTTATAACAATTTTAGTTCTATTTATTTTTTATTTGTTTTTTATTTTTTATTTATATTTCTTATTTTTTTTTTATTATATTTATGTTTATTTTATTTATTATTATTATATATTATTATTTTTATTTGATCGATTTTTATTTTATTTATTTTTATATTTATTTATTTTAATTTTATTTATATATATTTTTATTTATTTTCATTTTTATTTATTTTTATTATTTTTATTGTATTAAATATAAGTTTTATTTTATTTATTTTTGTTTTTATGTATTTTTGCTTAAATTGCTATATTAAAAATATGTTTCTTTATATTTATATATTTTATTTAGTTATTTATATTTTATTTATGTATATTTTAACTATATTTTTTTATATTTATATTTATTTTTTTTTATGTTAAATATATATTTTTTTTAATTTTATTAATATTTATTTTTCTATATTTTATTAATTTATTTTTTTATTATTTCACTATTTATTATTTTAATATATATTTTTCTATTTTTTATTAATTTATTTTTTTATTATTTTACCAAAACTTGCAAATTTATTTTAATAGAAAGTGTTTATAATTGGTGCTGGGTTTGAAGTTAAAGAAGGGAACCCAAAATCCTTCTTAGCTCAAATCCTTAACTCTTTTCCCAGCTTGACTGTCGATGGTAATTAACAGTTGGAAGAGCAAGCTGCAATTCTATGGACGTCCCTCAAACTGACAGCTCGAAGTTGGGTGCACTTCTGGAGCTTCGAAGTTTCGATTAGGCATAAGTCAATCTAGCGTCAGGTGCTTTATTGGAAAGGACACACACACGCGCACACAGACACACACAGACACACACAGACTCATACGAAGCGGCTCCCTATGGGCTGTGTCTTTGCACATTACTCTTAATACTTTAGACTCAAGAGTGAGTCCTGAAGACTTGACATTTGACCTTTCAATGCTCCCGGTGATTTCGAAGTAAGAAATTCAACAGATTGCGTGGCCCCCATAAATGGCAGCAATCACTCTCCCAGTTGGCGGAAAGGCAGCACTGAAAGTTATGAGGTTGTAAAAAATGAATCGTAAATTGCATTAAATATTAACAGACAATAAACAAAGCACACACACACACACACACACACAGGCACACACAGGCACACACAGGCACACAGAGGCACGCACAGCCATTCAAAAATAAACACAAAGAGAGGAAAAACAAACGGAAAATGCAATGCGAACCATAAAAATCGCGCGGCAGGCGGCGATTTGCGTTTTATGCTTCGATTAGGCGGCAAGAGGAAGTCCCCTAAGTCCCCTCCCCCTACCCCCTCCACACTCCTCATTCAGACAACATCTCATCTCATTTACAATTCACTTTCGGCCGGGGATCGGATAATTGAATTAAAGCTGAAAAGTTACTTAATCTTTTTTTTTTTTCTCCCGGCGCCCGAAACTCAAGCTGAATTCTTGGTGTTTGGGTGGGGAGGGGGAGGGGGGTGGCACTTGATTCGATAATTAAACGCAATTTTTTATTGAACATTGAGAAATTCGAAAATGGTAAATGGTAAATGGAAAATGGTTGGAAAATGGGAAAAAATTGTAGAGTTGGAGAATTGGAAAATTACGCGCAAATTTGCAATTTTCACACTCGCAACAAAGTTTTCAATTGAAGGGGCGAAATTCAGCGAGTGCCAAATTAATTTTCCTTTTAGATAAAGTTTAACCCATTGCCGGGCCAATTTTCCGATTAAACTCTGCAGCATTTCCATTATTTTTAACGCTTTTCCTTTTGCCCTCCTTCTCGTTATGCATATAACTTTTTTTATTTTGGCTCCTTTTATTTTTTATTTTTTTTTATTTAATTTTATTTTTTTTTTACTTTTTTTTTTTTTTTTAATTTATTTTTTTATTTATTTATTTTTTTTTAAGGGCAATTGGACATCAACTTTTGGTCGATATGTTTGCATTTCCATTGAAATGGCTGCAAAATATGCAGCAACCTCCAACGGTGCAAAAAATAAGAAAAAAAAGCCAGAAAATAATTGAAAGGAGCATACACATAATAACGTTGTCCTTGACCAACACAGTGATATCCTGGAATTCCTGATTGATGTGTTTTCATTTCAAAAAAAAAAAATGAAGAAATTTTTAACCCTTTGACTTTTTTTTAATTTTTTTTTTTGAAGTTTTCAACGGAAAATTCCCCTTAAAAAATTCCTGCAACAATTCGAGGTGGCATCTGAAAGTGTGAGGGTTGCGGGTGGGGGGTGTGAAATATTTTTATTAACCCAACGGCGGCAGCAAAAATGTCGAGTGTTGGCGCTGCACGAAATGAAATGAGCCCCAGCGATCACAAAAGCCCAAAAACTCATCAATGCAATCCAATGGCAGGCCGCGCTTCACGTTGACTCTGACCAGCGAATCCAATCAGAGCCTAAGCTACCCCCCCTTGTCCCCCCTAGCCCACACTCTGTTCCCCCGCTTGCCCCCACGACCAACTGTTATCACAATTCTGCTGCCCGCAAACGTCGCGCAAATAAAAATAGAACGAGCCAAAAATATGGTTAAGCCCGCCAGGCAAATCGATTGACCGCCATCGGTTTCTGGTTGGATAGATGGCCTTGAGCCTTGGAACTGTGGCCAGTGGATGGGTGGTGGGTGGTGAGTGGTGGCTGGCAGTTAAGGTGGTGGCTGGATAAGGCTGAAAGGTTGCTGAATTGGCTCGTTGTGTGGTTTGGGAACGGAATTGGCATGAGGAAAGATGGGGTGGGGGGATGAGGGGGAGTATGGAGTAGGGTGGGAGGAGGAGGAGGGGAGGGGAGAGTCTGACTATCGGATGACCACTGAATAATTCAATTAAATAAAATAATGAATATTTAGTAGTCGGTCACGGCCAATTGAGTGCTTTTAGTGGATTTAATGCGGGATTCAGCTGCTTACTTAGGCCTTCCGATTTCCCAATGTAGTTTCATAGATGTGTTTGTGTCACAGATGACAACGTGACACGACTGGTTCTCCCGTGCGTGACTAGAACTAAGCACGCGGTTTCTAAGCTCTCATATTGAATCCTTGGAAAGTTAATGTTAGTTGAAAGGATGGGTAGATAATCTAGAGTTAATTCTTATTTAAATTTGGTATATACCGTAAAAAATAAATTTAATAAATTTGGTATATACCGTAAATATTAATTTTAATTTATTTGGTATATACGGTAAATATTAAATTTAATAAATTTGGTATATACCGTAAATATTAAATTTAATAAATTTGGTATATACAGCAAATATAAAATTTTTTTAATTTGGTATATACCGCATATAAAAATATATCGTATATATTTAGATAAATGTAAGCGATTCTTGCGCTATGCAGTTTTAGGCTTCAGATACAAAATATTTGGGCGCGTATATTTTTTTTAGTATATACTGTGTATATAAAATATTGTTACAAATATATAAAAACATAAATAAATATACTGCTATAAAAGAAGTTTTTAATTTTGTTGTTGTTTGTTTATCTATTTGGAAGGTCTTCCCATGGCCTCTAACTATACGGACAACTATCTATCTATATATATAAAAAATATCCCAATATATATATATATATAAATACATAAATAAATAAATATATATTTGCGTATAGCTAATATCTGGTATCTGGTATAAATACTAAATTTTATTGGCACTTCAACACGCGCTCATCTCTAATCGCTTCTATCGTCGGATCTGAATTTGTCCTCCAAGCTGTATTTGGGTTTGTGTTGGTATTTGTATCTGTGTCAGTGTTTGTATTTGTATTGGTATGTGTGTCAGTGCTGGAATCTGTATCTGTATCTGTGCACGTGAATCTGAGTATTGTTTTATAAATGAATCTTTGGCCAGTGCTTTACTCACTTGCCAATTGCTGACTCTGCAGAAGCAACTGGGCCAACAGTTGAGTATCAAAGGCCGTCGCCTGGCCCGTATTTTGATATTCATCTTCGCTGCTGCTGCCATATCCATGTCCATGTCGATGGCTATGCCATTCGGCGGACCTCTGACGTCGCATCTGTTCACCGGCACCGCCATTGCCTGAGGGGCCGCCACCTGAGTTGCCATAGTAAAAATCGCTGCCAACGGCGCTGCCGCTGCCAACGCGTTTACGGCCAATTGTTCCGGAATGACTGCTGGACATGATGATGGCCAACTCCAAATTCAAACTACAATCCCCGCTGCAACTCCTGCTCACCCGCAAACGTCAAAATATCCAGCAGCTAACAGGATTTCACCTTCAATTGAACTATGCACGTAAACTTCAAGCAATTTGTTCTCGTTTGTACTTTGGCTTCTCTTATTGTTGTTGTTGTTGGGCGGGTGGCCGTCTGGGCCACCATGGGCATATGCCCAAGGACCCCCGTCTCCAGATGACTCCGCTTTAAGTGCTTAACCGAATTAACGCTGAAACGATAAAAACGACAAAGTGTCAGCATGAGTCGAGTATAGCTCACAGATAAGGAGATGAAGCGATAAAGCGGGAGAGTAATAGGGGGTGGCTAGTGGGTGGCTGGTGGGTGGCTAGTGGGTGGTTTTGGAGAGATGGAGATAAAACCATAAATGCACGAAAATGAAAATAAATAGCAGCCGGCGATCTTCTAGAGTGGGCGTGGCTGGTCGCTCTCACTCCAACTCTCACTTCCACTTCGAGGCACACGCACACACACACACACACACACATTCCTTTCCTTTGGCAAGGACTGTTGCCAGCTATAGTCCAGACTTGGACACGCTCTCGGACCGGGACTCCTGGTACGGGTCCTTGGCCGTGGCGTCAAGTGAACTTAATGGCAATTGCATTAAATGGAAGCTCAGCTCTTAAGCGTTGCCTGTTATTAGACGTTTTTGTTAGGGAAGAGGAGGCATTTCGGTTGCTGGCGGGAACTAGAATGGAACTAGAATGAAGGGGAAGGAAGCAAACGAAAAAGGGGGAAAAGGACCTGACACCGGGCGGCAACAACGTCCACAAGGATGCTGCCCTTTATGACTAGTGTGTCCCATTCGCCACGAGCAACTTGACCAGGACATACTGGTTGACAATTTGGCCTTTTGATTTGATGAGTGCGCATTTGAATGCACTCGCCCGCACCCAGGCGCACACTCACCCACACACACACACACTCACACAAGCACACAGATACACACACAGGCTTATACACAAAGGCCAGGACACGACGACAAGTGGTCCATTAGTTGCAGAGCCAACACAGCATATCGGACACAAGATGAGGTCCATCCAACAACAAGGGAAGCTCCACCGCAAAGGATGTACAAGGACACAAATGTAGGCCAGCTTTGGTTCAAATTTAGACTAATATTGAAGCCATCACAGGCTTTAACCGATTCAAGAGTCAATCCCGAACAAATCAAATATTAAGGTCATTTTGATTATCGTCTGGGTCAAGCCTTTAATTATTTTTTGTTTTTTTTTTTTAAATCCTTAAGGACTTTTAAATATCATCTATCTCATAGTTTTAGTTCATAACCGTTTCCATATGCTCCTTACCCGATTCGCCAATTTTTATACAATTTCTTACAAAAATCGATTCAAGAAAAAAAGTCCAAAGTTTTAAAACAGTTTTTATTTTAAAGTTGAAACTCACATAACTTCTCCACCTCCCTCCACCCCATAGGCACACACACACACACACACGCACAGACATGTTTAAATCCTCTTTACCCGATTCGCTTGCGGTTCTTGTGTTCTTCTGCCTCTGAATATATTTACTTTCAAAACATTAATAACCTTTGAAACAAGTTCACAAACAAAGTCGAACTTTATTTTACACCTGGAACCACCGCATGGGCCAATTTGTACAGGATCGACCTTAAAGCGGATTTTGAACGTTTAATCGGGAAAAATAACAAAATATTTTTTATTTTAAAAATTTATGAATTTATTTAAAATATTAAATATAATATAAATAAATAAAAATATTTCGAAAATAATACCATTTATGTTCAATTAAGATTTGATTCGGTTTTCCAGTTCGTTTCCGGTATTTTTATTTGTTTTTATAATATTTATTTTTATATATTTTTTAAATTTTAATTTAAAAATTTTTTTTTGGTTTGATTTTTGGTAAAAAATATTAAAAGTTTCTGTTTTCCTTAAGCATAAATACCCGAAACATTTTTGAGGCACTTAGACTCAATCGGGCTCCGAATCGGTTATGGGCTTCAGGGTTAATAACCGTTTCTATGTCAACTATGTTCAGCTTTTATACAAATTAATTTAAAGAATTCAGTAATTCATTTACAAGAATTTCATACGCTTTTCAAAAAAACATATCCTTTAATAAAATTACCCGTTGAGAGATTCAAACTTTAAGATTTAGGAGGTAACCGCTAGTCTTCAATAAGGCATAAGGATAATACTATGTTCTAAGGTTATCCAGTCTCATCGTAGCCTCCGACTTTAATTTGAATTTCTACTCGTTTCTCTTTCTCTTCTATGGACTTCTATCATCTTATTTTTTCCTATCTAGACTTTCCTTCTCCTTCTCCTATCAGCTACTTCTATGTCCTTCTATTATCTATCTTTCTCCTATATAGACTCTACTTAACCTTCTAGGTATCTCCTTCTCCGACATATCTCCTTCTTTTATCAACTACTTCTATGCCCTTCTATCATCTTCCTTTCTCCTACCTAGACTCTCCTCCTCCCCCTTTTATCAGCTACTTTTATATCCTTCTATCATCTTTCTTGTTCCTATCTATACTCTGTTCTTCCTCTGTATCTCCTCGTCCTACATACTTCTTCATTCTACGTATCTCCTTTTCCTACATATCTCCTTCCCCATCTACGTATCTCCTTCTTCTATCAACTACTTATATGTCCTTCTATCATCTATCTTTCTTCCATCTAGACTCTACTCCCCCTTCAAGGTATCTCCTTCTCCGATATATCTCCTTCTTCTATCAACTACTTATATGTCCTTCTTATCATCTATCTTTCTCCTATATAGACTCTACTCCCCCTTCTATGTATCTCCTTCTTCTATCAGCTACTTCTATGCCCTTCTATCATCTTCCTATCTCTTACCTAGACTCTCCTCCTCCCCCTTTTATCAGCTACTTTTATATCCTTCTATCATCTTTCTTGCTCCTATCTATACTCTGTTCTTCCTCTGTATCTCCTCGTCCTACATACTTCTTCATTCTACGTATCTCCTTTTCCTACATATCTCCTTCTCCATCTACGTATCTCCTTCTTCTATCAACTACTTATATGTCCTTCTATCATCTATCTTTCTTCTATCTAGACTCTACTCCCCCTTCTAGGTATCTCCTTCTCCGATATATCTCCTTCTTCTATCAGCTACTTATATGTCCTTCTATCATCTATCTTTCTTTCATCTAGAATCTACTCCCCCTTCTAGGTATCTCCTTCTCCGATATATCTCCTTCTTCTATCAACTACTTATATGTCCTTCTATCATCTTTCTTTCTCCTATCTAGACTCTGTTCCTCCTCCGTATCTCCTTTTCCTACATGTCTTCTTCATTCTACGTATCTCCCTTTCCTACATATCTCTTTCTCCTTCTACGTATCTCCTTCTCCTACATATCACATCCTTCCATATATGTCTCCATTCCCCATTCTTCTTCCCCCTTCACAGAACACATCCATTTGGCCACCGCAAACGTTTATCGCTGCTCATTTTAAGGTCCGTTCATCACGATTGCTTTATAAGTGCCGCCGCCTGCGTTGCAAGCATTTCACCTGACACACCTCAGCAATCCGCCCACGACACATACACGTGTAATAAACATGCCCATGACCAGCCTCAAACAACACGCAAGCACACTCACTCACACACACATACACTTGCACCCAAACACATACATGCACACATACTTGCATACATGCACACACACACACACACACACACATCAGTTGCATGTCCTACATGAGAAATTGCCAGGATTGTACAATGGAAATGGCAACAACCCCAAGTGAAACTGCCAAAGGATTAAACAGTTTGGGTCAATGGATGGACGAAAGTGCGAGGATGAAGCTATAGCAAGTGTGTCTGTCCATTGGCACGTGTACCATTTTTATAGGGTATTTAAAGGTCGACCGAAATAGCCTTTAAACGAGGACCTCGAGGACCTATGACAATCCTCATTTTGTGTGACACTTCCTTCGGCTTAATTTCACTTTCATTTGCCGCACGACTGTGACTAAATTTAGACCCAACCTAATGACAACTTTCTGCCCACTTATACTTTGTACGCCCAACCACCTTTTTCACTTTCTCACTTTCTCCATTTTGCACTCCTTCCTTCTTCCTTCTTCCTTCTGTCATCTTACTATCCACTCAATTTCTTAACCATTTTCATGGCATTAATGAAGCCGCTTTATTTTTAGGTAGCGCAACATGAAAATTAATTTCGCCATTTTACTTTCGTTAATGTGTTACTGTACGTGTGTGTGTGTGAGTGTGTGTGTGTGTTTGTAATAACACTTATTGTGGGTCTATTTGCATTCATTAGATCCATGATAGACAGGCTTTTTTTCCGGGCGGGTTTTACCGGTTCGCTCGATGTCAATAATTTTGTTAGCAACGAAAACATTTGAAAGCCGGGCAAAGGACGCTGTACAGGAAGCAATTACGTGCCTCCAGTGGGTGTCGATTCATGTGTGTATATGTGTGTATTTGTGTGCATTTGTGTGTGTGTGTGGTTGAGTGTTTTCAATATTTACAATGTTGGCGGCCTCTTGGCGCAAAAAGCCTCACTCTGTATGCAGATAAAGGTATACGTGTGTGTAGGGGTTAGAGAGTGTGTGTGTGTGTGTGTGGGTATGTGGATATCCTGGTAATGAGGTTGTTTTGCATGTTTAGTCCTAATACAATATTTTGAGCTACACAAAGTCTGCGCTTTATCTATAAAAGAGCAACAAATATAAAAAAAAAAAAAAAAAAAACAAGAAACGGAAACATTAAAAAAAAAGAAGAAAAAAACATTATGCGAGGGCAGAGAAAGTAGGCGTTTGTGGGCGAGGCTGGTCGGTTGATCACCGGATACATTTCGTATTGATTACAGGATAAAAAGTGGTACAATTCACGATGCATGCGCGCATTTTGACATGTAATTAAATATTTTGCGGTTTGCCAAGCAGAAAAACAACAACAAATCAAACAACGCGGACAAAACAAACAATTCCCGCTTCTTCACAGCAAATTCCCCAGTCAATCTCTATCTCTCTCCCTCTCACTCGCCCTATCTCTCTCACTCTCTCGCACCACCGCATGAATATGCATAAGCATTGTGGCAAAAACAATGAAACGCAGCTCACCGATTGATGTCACAGGAAATGCGCACAATTTCCAGTAGCGACTCACACACACACACACACACACACACACACTCATGCACACACACTCATGCACACACCCCAACTGATGCACACATTTAACTAGCAAATAAAAATGAAAAACAAATGAATTCAATCGAATCGAAACGAATTGAAACGAATCAAAATGAATCGAAGCGAATCGAGTACACGACACTCACACGCATTTGCATTGCTTTCATGTCCAGCGGCGGGCAGGATATGAGCCAAATGATGCACTGGCTATCACGGCGTATGAGTAATGCACGCGTCTATAAAAATTTTGACTAAAACTCAACATGACTGACAACTAATTACCCTGTAATGAATGAGTATCATTCATTCATTTTGAAAACTCAACTCAAGGCAAATGATGGACTGGACTTCGTGGCGTATGAGTGATGCCTGAACAAACAGTTATTTATTTAAAAGAAAACCCGGTAAATAAAAATTTAATTTAATACCCTGTAATAAAGAAGTAAAATTTTACTTCTTTTTCCGCTTCTTTAAGGTGTGAAGTATATGCACTTGGTGAACGCTGCGTATGAGTAATCTTAGAAGCAATAAATGAGTCATTTTTAGATTTGGGCTCTTTTGGTAAACGAATCCCCTGCCATATATAAGTGGAGCGCTTCAAAAATATCTTAATTAATTAATTTATTTAAAATAAATAATTAATTAAATAAATAAATAATTAAATAAATAATTAATTAAATAATTAATTAAAAATAAAAAAATTGTGTGACTTTATATACCTCCAAAAATAATAACGTATCTCATTTGTTCCTTTCGTGTCAACTTACTAAATATTCTTAAACTTTGATTTTTTTTTTTAAGAAATTATTTTATAATTTTAGTTTAAGTAATTTTAATTTTAAATAATTTTTTTACCAACCCAATTATTAATTATTTATTAAATTTAAAAAACACACATACAAAATTCAAAAATATAAATGATACTTTTCTGTCGCTTGCAAAATTTCTTAAATGACTTTGTCCTAAGACTTAAAAAACAAAAAAAAAATATTTTAAAATTAAATAAATTAATTAAATAACTGAAGCAGCATGGAGTTTATATTAGACAAAGGGATCTAAGCGCACTAAAAATTAATTTTCATTTTTAAGAAGTCAGAAACATTTTTTCGCCTCGTAAACCCAATTAGATTTCCCTTTTAGCTTTTCCAAAAATAAATCAAAGCAAATGCAAAAGAAAATTCCATTCACATATCTTTCTTTCTTTTGGAAAATTCTGCTAATGAGAAAATATTTAGCTCCGCGGTTGTAGCTAGAGAAAGTATATAAAATATACTGTGTGAAAAGTTTGGTATAAGGATTCGACTGGGATATATCCTGTAGCTCAAAGAAAGAAGATTTTTTAAATCTCCACTTTTGAATTTTTTTTTTAAGATTTAAAAATATATTTTAAATTAAAATCGAAATTTTTATTAAGTAAAAAGTTTCTAAAAATAAAATATTAATTATTGGGAGCTGAAAAAAATGTCCTATATTTAAAAGAAATACAGGGTATTTATATAAATTATTATTTAATTTTTTATAATAAATAAATAAACAAAATATTTAAAATATTAAATTTAAAATTGGGCAATCGGCAAATTTTGTGATTTTTTAAATAAAATTTACATTTTTATTTGGAGACTGATCGATATTTCTGAAGAGTAAAAGGATAGTAGAAAAGAGACTGCCCCAATGAAATGTCCTTACTCTACGTGTCAGAAAAAAATGGAATATCAGAAATTGTCCTTCTGTCAGTTAGAAAATAAATTCCTTTAAAGCAGATTTTATATCCTTCTACTCCTTCTACTTTTATTCTCCTAGCGACAAAGCCGATCCATGGACACGTCAAACCCACCGCTGCTGCTGCTGTTGGCTTACAGGATATACAAAAGGACTATTGCATACTTTCAGAGCCGTGTGCTGCACAGTTAACTTAATATATTCTTGGCTCTTCTCTTTGGCACTCCTTGCTGTTGATTTTTCCACACTTGCGACGTACTTAAGCGTGCATATGAAAACGAACTCGAAGCTGCCAGTCGCATTCCGCACTCCGCACTCCCCACTCCCCACTCCGCACTCCCCACTCCACACACCGCACACCGCACACAGCACACAACACACAGCACACAGCACACAACACACAACACACAACACTCAACACTCAACACACACACACACACCAATACACAGAGAGCCAACACTATACTCTATACTCTACAGGCTGGATCCTACACTTTTATATTCTACACTCTATATCCTTCATACTACATGCTACATTCTACATGCCACATGCTGCATGCTCCATGCTCTATGCTCTATGCTACATGCTCCATGCTCTATGCTACATGCTACATGCTACATGCAACATCCTGCTGCATCCAGCATGTCTTTAATGCTCCACTTTGGCCATATATATATTTTGGTCGACTTAGGGACGGGTCGGGGTAGCAGGAGGGGCGGCTCGTCCGAAGGGTCGCAGGAATTTTGCTGCTGCCCCAGTCACTCATTCATTTGTTCGTTTATTTTTTCATTCTGCCTGCTCACATTGCTTCTTTATGTGCTACAGATATCCTGTGACTTAAGCCAGCCCAAGGACTCTACACCTTCTCAGGTCTCGCATTGAGAACTCCTTTGAGTTTTTATGGCAATAAAAATTGACCTTTGCCTGAATTAAAATCAAAGAAATTTTTTTCAAATTTAAAAAATTACAGGGTATCTTTAAGTTGGACGCGTCTCAGCTGGCCTCACTCGTACATGCTTTTCCCCTTAAAATGTTAAAATGGAAAATGGAAAATGCAAAATAATTGCATAGGCGCATATAATGTTCCCCAACAGCTCCAAGTTGCCGAGGGGCTGAGGGGCTGGAGCGGCGTCGAGATTGGGAACGGGATTGTGATTGGAATGGAGCGGCAGCAGAAGTGAAAGAGGGAAAAGGAGCAGGAGCAGGGGGGAATGAAGGAGGCGGTAACAGGAGCAGAAAAAGCCCAAGGAGCTGAAGTAGAGGTAAGAAGCAAGAAGCAAGAAGGAGGAAGTAAAAAGTAAGAAGCAACAAGCCAAGTCAGGGAATAGTGAAATGGGAAGGGGGAATGCAAAGGGAAAGGGGGCGGGGGAAAGGGGGATGACGCGATGACTCGTCCTGGACGAGGCCGCACTTAATGCAACATTTTACGTCATATATTTTGTTTTTAATTCGCTGGAAAAAGTCGTTGCATACTTTAAGGCTGCAGCAGCTGCCTCATTAAAGCAAAAATGTTGCACAGTTGCAACTTTATTTCCACTGCCTGCCACAACTCAATGAGCTTAAGGAAAATCCAAGCCGCTTTTCCATATTCAGGATACAAGTGACTGAAAAAGTTCAAATTTCAATTTTAAAGCAAAAATATATTCCCAGCTCGTTTCCTGCATATCCTGGATAGTTTAAAGTATGGAAATACTAAACTCAACTCTTAAAGGATAAGTCACTCTGAAGGACATGTCCGTTCCTCAAATTACCTTTACTAAGCTCAACACACTAGAGGCTACAAAGTAAGAGTTTGAACAAAAAAATGCAAAGTATATTAAGTTCAAGCTACAGTCAGAGTTTCCAGGATAAGAGCTTCAATTCAAGCCACTCTCAAAAATTTGCAGGATAAGAGCTTCAATCCTTTAATAAGCAACGAAATAAATTTATGTAAAAGTCAAATCAGTTTAGTTTTTCATAAAAAACTCAGAACGAGTCTGTCTCGAGTTCTAGTCTCGTAGTCCTTTGATATTTCTAGCCCAAGGCCAGAGATGCGCGTGGATACAAAAAAAAAAAAAAAGGATGCATAAGGACATCCAAAGTCAAAGAGTAAAAGTTTATTTTATACACATTTTTAATTCTTGCGGCTCACGATATAAGCCCATAGAAGGAAGACTAACAAACACAGCCAGACACACACACACACACACACACAGGCATACACACAGACACACACACACACACACAGAGACATACAAGTATTCACAATTTCATACGTAGGTGGCTCGCAAAATGGTGTCAGCGTTGGTTACCTTTGAAATGAAAGGAGAAAGCAAGCAAGTAAGTAGACAACAATCCACGCTGATCGACTGTGGAATATCCTGTGGAGTCCTTAGGATCGCCCCTTGATGGAAAAAAAACTCTCCTAGCTCCGCCAAGCGCAAAGATGACGTAAGGCACACTTCGAAGTAAAGAAAAACAAATTAAGAAATTTATCCTGTTACTTAGTCTGTCATATCCTTCGTGTATGCTTCCCGCAGGATATACAATGTAAAAAAAAGCGAGAAACTATTAGAAAGGTGTTGGCTGGCAGCGTTTCCCAACTTGACTTTTGCCGCCTTGCACACACACACACACACACACAGAGGAATGCGCGCTATGTGTGTGTGTGTGTGTGTGTGTGTTCCTCAGTGTGTCTGTGTCTGTGTCTCGTGCACATAAATTGCAACCACCATGCATATAGGAACGAAAGGTTATAACACATTCAGAGCCTTTGTTGTTGTTGCACTTTCCACATTTTGAAGGACTTTTCCATTTTTTGTTCTTGGTAAATGATTAAACTTCAAAGCGGAACTAGTTCTTTTTGGCTGTTAGCTTATAGATATATATGTGTATATATATATCCTTTATATACTGAATACATGAAGAGGTAACACTTAAGCTACGGATGCCCCATCAAAGTAAACGTGTGTATAAAGGACATAAATTGAGAGTAAGCAAAAATAAAAATTGTAGTGGTAAATTTTGCTCCTTTGAATAGCAGGAAATAATATATATATTATATAATATGTATGTTGAAAATTCAATTTGTGTTCAAAGGATAAACTAAAGGAGGGAAATCGTTCATGGTGTCAACTCTTGAAACTTTCCTTTTGCGGAAAAACTTAGTTGAGTTTCATGCTGAAAATTTGATTGGGGATTTTCATTCATTCATAAATAAACTTCGTTTCCCGCAATCCCACAATTTCGAGAAACTATTTGAATTTAAAAACAGCATTCAAGGAACTATTTGACAGGATAACAGGATATACAAGTTACCAGCCACTACCTTTATATACATATATATATAAATAAGGAGTTGCTGCCTTTGAAATATTTCCATGTAAATTGTGCAATTCGAAAATGTGAAAATAACTGCAAGGATAACAGTGTAAGGATACAAAAAGTATTATTGAAGGATCTTCAACTTTATTATCGGGCTTTAGAAAAATAGTTTGATTTTGGTTGACGAAAAACTGTGAAAATTCACAATCACAAAGAATTTGATTGCTGGAAAAGTTCGTAAAGAGAATTTTGTACTGGAAAAATGTTGCATTTTCCCTCTGATTTTCCACACTTTCCATTCCAGATTGAACACAGTTTATTTTCTGAATTTTCACAGGAATTTGCTGCCTGATTTTGTGGCCCACAAACTGTATAGGAAATGCATTTTCTAATCTTTACACTTCTCTTGGTACTTAACTCTATCAAAGGGTACCCAAAGGGGGCCTCCATCAGAGGGGGGCGGGAGGACAGTGCGAGGGGCAAAGAAGGGGGTTCAGAGAATGTGACAGCAAAGGGAAGGGGACTGAGAGTGAACATGTGATGTGGCAGTGGGGCACCACAATGGTATTAGTGGTCTCAGTGCTGCTCAGTCGTTTGACTCCCATGCAGAGAGGTACCAGAGAAGCAGCAGGAGTAGGAGGAGTAGGAAGAGTAGCAGGAGTAGCAGGAGCAGGAGTAGCGGGAGTAGCAGGAGTAGCGGGAGCAGCAGGAGCAGGAACCGGAGTAGCAGGAGCAGAGGTAGCGGGAGTAGCAGGAGCAGCAGGAGCAGCGGGAGCAAACCTCACACATCTAGAGCAACTCGAATTTATTACAGCCTTTTGAAGGAGCAGAGAAGCCTGGCAGCTTTTATCTGAGAATGGAAGAACAGTTTGCTGACTGCTTGACTTGTTGTATGACTCATCCTTTGCAATGGAACAGACTGTACGGTGCATCCTCCGCACATAGACCCTCGATTCTAAGCAGCAAGCTTGTTGCCAACAACTGATCTGCTCCTGGCTGAGACTTAGACGGAGATAGACACAGACACAGACACAGAGGGGGAGACGAAGACTGCGACGGAGGCGGTGACTGAGCCTGTGACTTGGACGGGGACGGGGACTGGGACTGGGACTGGGACGGTGACTTGGACGGGGACTGGGACTGAGACTGGGACTGATGCACGCTTCAGAATCCTTGGTTATTTAGATGCCAGACGTTGACGGAGAAGATGACGGGCAGTACGAGAATGAGCACGTTGAAATGATTACCTAAAGCAAACACAGACATGGCAGCAAACACACACGACACACACACACATGCCTACACTTGCATAAGCATGTACACACACGCACACCTATGCACTCATGGCTATTGTTACAAAATGTTGCCCCTGCTTCAGGTGATGCTGCCGCCGCCGCCGCCTCCGCTGCTGCCGCCGCTGTTGCTGCTTCTGCTGATGATGATGATGATGATGATAATAATGATGATGTTTATGATGGCTTGAAGGCTTAAAATGCTCACTCACAAAGCGGGGGACAGCGGTAATAGCGGTTGCCAGCCAGTAGGTGACTGCCGGTCGCAACTCTCTGCCCGCTTCCCGTCTTCCCGTCTTCCCACCTCCGCGCCTTCCCGCCTCCCGGCAAAACGAGTAAAGCAGCCAGAGCGCCGCTGTAGATGGCCCTAGGAGGGGGCCAGATGAGGCAGTGTATTGGGCACAGGCTGTTCTTGGGCACGCATGTGCATGAAAAGAATGCAAAGACCGGCCATACGAGCAAACAAGCTCCACACGTACCGCACACGGCGTATACGTAATGCATTCACATTGCATATGTGTGCACTCAAACGTTTCGTGGCAGGGGCAAGTGTGGGCTATCTCACAACACAAATGTGTATGTAATTGTGTGTGTGAGTGAGTGAGTGAATGAATGGATGGCTGGGTGGATGGGTGTGTGGGTGGGTGTATGAGTGGGTGGGTGTATGAGTGTGTGGATGGGTGTGTGGGTGGGTGTAGCTTGCCTCACAAGCACACTTGAAAAACGTGTGTGAACAGGCACTTGATTGTGTTATTATTATTGTTTGAAGTGTTGCTTTCTGTTGCTGTTGTTTATCTGCATGCATTGTAACTGCGACTGTCACAAAGGGAGACCAATGCGTGTGTGTGTGTGTGCGCGTGTGTGTGTGTGTCTGTGCGCTATTGTGTCCTGGGTGTAGTGAGTGAAGTTGTGAAGCATGTGCTCCAAAAACAGTGGAAAGCATGTGGATACATCGGCCACAAAAGCGTTGGTCATTTAGATGCTTCCATTGTCCTTGAAGCCTTTCAAATAAAATGAAAAACTATCGAACTTATCGACTGTCCAAATGTTAAATCAAGTGGAATACTCAATTTTAAAATAATCCTTGAGATTTTCAACCAATTCTGATTCTTCGAAAGGAAAATATTTTCTTTTCCCTTGGAGCAAAATAATAAAGGAATTTAATATTGGATTAAAATTTAATCTTAGAAATAATAGGGATATTTCTTAAGTTAATTAAAATAAAAAAAATATAAAATTGTATTTACTTAATTAAAATTATGAAAATTAAAATTTTTGCTTTTAATATGTCAAAGGATATTTTTCCTACCAATTGCTTGCCCAAGAGCCAACTGTGCCGTGAGGTCAAAGTCATAAAAAAACTAAAGTAAATTTTTGGTTCTTTAACAAAGTAAAGGTTTTTTTTTACCAATAAAAAATTATCGATAAATATCGATAGCATCTTTAAGGCGACATTTATGGCTGCATTAAATGCCCGGATTGTCATGCGTTCGGTTCGCCTCACTGTGCCATTGCTTCGCTGCTTCACTGCTTCACCGCGCAAACCCAAATGACGCCCACAGCCACCCACTGAATGCCTTTCCTCCACGCCCCCAAAACCGCGCACAGCCACTGCCCGCCCACTTTAAGAACTGTTGCATTGTACGTAGCACACACTTGAATGCACTTCAAGTGCAACCAAGCGGTGGATGGGGGAGGCGACGGTTGGGGGGTGACGGTTGGCACGCAGAAGATGGGCGGTGAATGGTAGGCAATGGTAGGGCGGGGCTGCTGTTGCAGCTGCAACTCTCGGATGCGTCCTCGTTTCATTAGGGCAGTCGCTACAAGAGAAGCGACTGCTGCCTCCGCCTCTGCCTCTGCCTCTGCCCCTTCCCCTGCCTCTGCCTCTGCCTCTGCCCCTGCCACTGCCTCTGTTTGTTGTTGTTGCTGTTGGTTTCCACTCGGATTATCCCTCAATGTTCACACAGGTCAACCGGCAGCCACAGTCGAGCCACGGACCACAACAAATGTATTTTTATTTATATCCTTAAATATTTTAAATATTTGCATTACAATTTGCAAAAATTTTCTGCTCTCTGCAACTAATTGGAATAAATATTTGAGTCAACTTTGCCAATTGCTCTGAGTGACCGTTCGAATTAAGTAAATGGATTTTAATTGTTACAAATATTGTAATGGACATTGCCATCCATTATCCTTATTGCTGCGTACGCCTACACGACATCATCTCCCTTCCGCCCTCCTTCTACGGACGGGATAAGCCCAATTCCTGTTGCTCTACCCATCCGGCGGCATGTGCACTGAAAGCCTCAAGTAGGTCAGTAATTTAAGCCACTGAAACATAGACCAACAGCCGGGCTAACAGTTCGATACTTCGTCCTTGCCACATACAAGGCTTCAAAGTGAAAAGTTCTGCTTCAGGATATAAATTCAAATGGAATACTTTTTTTTTTTCTATGCTCTGCGAGTTACTTCAAAAACTATTGTCATTTTTGCTGTCCCAAACTTAAGGATCAATTATTCTGACGAATTTAGACAGTTCATTTTTTTTTAGCTATTTTTATATTTAAGCTAATTAATTAAGAAATAAAAATAAAAAAAAATTAAGTAAAGTTTCTAGAATTTAAGAGCCTTAAATCCTCTAACATCTGCGGTTATATCTATCCATCAGTCAGTCCTTAGGTCTGCGGCTTAAGGGATTTGCTGAGGCAGACAAATAAATGTCCTTGAATGGATGATACCTTAATTGTGAAAT
Organism: Zaprionus lineosus; assembly: GCA_035044505.1. NCBI lineage: Eukaryota > Metazoa > Arthropoda > Insecta > Diptera > Drosophilidae > Zaprionus > Zaprionus lineosus. Next base: position 2,935,795 of record JAWNNX010000676.1, read on the forward strand.
CAGGTTGCTTAGCTTTAATCCTTATTGGCTAATTTAATATGAAATATATATATTTAATTTGCCTCCTTAGTTGATTGATGGCAAAATAATTAAGCAATGTTTTTATTTCAAGGACGAATGGCTAGAACTAACAGAAGAAGAATTACCCATAGGTAAAATGAGTGTTGCAAATATTTAAATTTATTATAATTTATTTTAAAAAAAAATATAAAAAATTATTTTAAATAATTTTAAATAATTTAAATTTTAATTTTAATTAAGGAAATCAAAAAATGTACCCCATTCATCGCTTGGAAGGAGCAAAGTAAAAGGTAAGTCGAGTTAAGAAACTGACGTCATTTTATTTTAATTTTTATTGATTGGCAATTTTTCAGGATCACCAGAGTGATCCTTTCACCGGAAAAGCCAAAGATTGAAATGCATAAGTAGAATCTGTTATCCTTATCCTTTCGATGTTTAAATCAGTCAAAGTATAAAGAAGAGTCTGGGGTAAATAAAATACTCCTAGACTTCAGGCTACAGCTAAAGGAATAAAAGTCTATAATTAGCTGACTTTTTACTAACTTAAATGCTTCATTGATCCTTTGAAAGGCTCTGAGTCACCTCTCAGACATTGTTTATACAAAAAAAAAAAAAAATCAAATAATTTATTTAAATTAAATAATGCAAGTCACCGGAAGGCATTGCCCATAAAAACATCAGACATCGAAGAAAATAAGCTATGGCTCTAACAAGGACACATCAATTAAGGACTCTGATTAAAGGCGCATCCTTGACTTGAAGCACATAAACTGGCCTAAAGACTCCATCAAGGATTTCATTAACAAAATGAAGTTGAATATATATACATGACAATTAAATTTGTTTCCTTTTACATTCATTATCCTTGCCAGCAACTTTTTGGTCCTTGTGGTCACAACTTGAACAACAAGTTTCGCATATCCTTCAAACTACGTCTTAAGACCGTTCTTCAAAGTCGTTAATGGGCCTTTTTCCTACTCTTAATAGTTTTTAGCATACTTCAAATTTAATGCCTCTCAGCCAGACGCTTACAAATGTTGAGTCCTTGTTCTTAATCTTAAGTGCTGTTAATTTATAATCCCTGCAGGATGAGCAATAATTTTGTAGACATTTTCTAATGAAAATGTTAATTCAAAAACTAATCGCTTCTCCCGCTTTTCCAGCTTTCCCTGCTTTTCCCCAGCTTTCCCCGCTTTCCCTGCTTTCCCTGCTTTTCATGTTTCACCTTTCACTTTCTCCCCTTCGGCGACTTCAATTTGTATTTAAACAACGAACTCGTTTAATTTTAATTCTACTTCATTTGTTTGTAGTATTTATGGGCGGGGTGGCGGGGGGTGGGCCGAGGAAAGGGACGGACATTACCTGCATTACCTTTCACTATAAACAAGTACTGAGAGATATTAAGACTCCACTTTGACCTCAATTGCCATTAAAAAGGATATTAAACGATGCTGCCGCAGAGGCGCACGCCACAAGGCGAAAATCTCTGCAATTATTTAAACATTTAAAAGAAATTTGTTGGCTTGCATTTCGGCTAAAGGACTGCCCCGATAATGATAATTTGTATCTGTATCTGTGTGAAGCCTTATTAATGTGTGGGTGTGTATATATAGAAGTATGTGTGTGTGTGTGTGTATCTGTTAATTTGTAAGCCCGTAAATCTGTTTTGGCGCACCTCGCGCTCATCCTTGTGAGCCTGTAAAAGGATATTTATGAAAATTTCTAACCGACTACACGAAATGCGTGGAAATTATGCTTTCGGCTTTTTACCACAGATTGAGAAAAAAAATAAAAATAAAAAACTGAAACCCAAAACAAACGGTAAATCAAAGTGAAAATGGAAAAAAAAATACCCTAAAAGCATCTCAAAATTTAAGACACTTTTCAATGCGATTTTCGACGTGAAAATCCTTTGGAAAAGCAGGAACTCTCCTTGTAGAATAATTATATGAAATAAATAATTCTTGAAAAGATTATACTTAAGTTATTAAACTTATCGATAATCGATTAAAACATATCGAAAAATTTACTAAAAAATTTAAAAAAAATTTACCCTAAACTTTTCTTTTTCAGCTCTTAAAATTTTAAGTCAATAAATAAAAAATCGATTTTATTATTAAATAATTATCGATAATTAATTTTGGATAATTTAAATTAAAATGAAATAAATAAATAATTATAAGCTGATATTTATAATTTTTTAGTTTAGATATAAAAAAAAAATGCGATTGATCGATGCACCTGCGCAACGGATGATACCCAAAATGAAGAGCAGGACATTAATGGGTATTGGGCAACCGAAATGGGTTAAGTGCAGCAGGATACTGGAACTGGAATTTGGAAGCTGGAGATTCGGGTCAGTCTACGGCCTGACAGGACAGGTCAGGACAGTTCGTTAAGGGTACAAACAGACGCATTGCAGGATGTTGCCGCGCGCTTCATTGTCGTAAACAAAAAGGCAGCTCGCAGCAGGATGCAACGCCTTAACGGAAGGCGGGACCGGGCAACCATGATAAAGCAGCACGGACAACAACGACAACGACGACGACAACAACAACAGCAGAAGCAGGAGCAGAAGCAGGAGCAAAAGCAGGAGCAGGAGCAGAAGCAGCAGCAGAAGGAACAGCAGCAGCAGAAGCAGCAGCACAGGCAGAAGGAACAGCAGCAGCAGAAGCAGAAGCACAGGCAGAAGCTACGGTAGAGGCAATGTCTAAAGCAGAAGCAGAAGAAACAGAAGCAGCGGCAGCGGCAGAGGCAGCGGCAGGGGCAGCGGCAGAGAAAGCAGCAGCCATAGTTTCCATCTGCCAGCGCCAGCTTCAGCTTTTCACTACCCATAATCTTGATAATGACAATGATGATGATGATGATGATGAGAGTGCGTCTGATAATGACGTTCCCGATCATAATGATGATAATAGAATTGTTGTTGTTGTTATTATTATTATCTTTATTGTTGTTATTGTCGTTGCTGCTGCTGCTCCTGCTGCTGCTGCTGCTGCTACTGTTGCTGTCGGCTGTGGCTGCTCATTAAAAATTACCGTTCTTATGAAAAGTGGAATTATAACGTGAAGTTTCTGGCAAGTTTTAACTGTGTACAAAGCGCAACGTTGCAGAATACGCAGATAAAGTATATGGAAAGAAAACAAAGCTAATGCAATAAAGAGAGACAGAAGCTAAGTGGAAGCGAGAGAGAGAGAGAGAGAGGGGAAGCGAAAGAGAGAAATAATTTATGTTCTTTTTAAATGAAATCAGAAGAAGATCGCCATTTGCTTACTGAAGATAAGAAACTAGGAGTAGTGATAAACTGAGAAAGAGGAAGAGAAAGAGGGAGAGAGAGAAGGAGAGAGAAAAAAAAAAGAGAGAAAAGAGAAAGAGAAAGTGGGTAAAATAAGTTCAACTGAAGTGAAAAGATATAAGAGTTAGGACAACAGCGAACTGAGAGGGAAAGAGATAGATGGAAAGAAAGAGGGAAAGGGGAAGAGAAAGAGGGAGAGAAAAGAAGAGGGAAAAAATGAGAGAGAAACTAAAACATCTCTTATATAAAATCAGATCACGATTTTCCCCAATTAACAGATTCAAAGTGAAGACATCTGCAGCCTAAGTGCCCTTTGAAGGACCGCCTGGGCTTATAGCCTGCAGGACTCAAAGATCGAAATTACTTATTAAGGATGTTGAAATTAAAAAGTTCTAATTTAATTATTATAACATCGGACAGCGCATAAACATTTGATTATCCCGACAAAAAGGACTTTCGGAACATTGTTTAAATGCATAATGAATCACAAGCACAAAAGAACTGGAAACTGGCTTCTGCAGACATATTGCAATGCTTCCGGTCACCCAGCCACCCAGTCACCCCCCGCCACCCCATCCACAGTCAGCCGTTAGCCAACATCCTTCTACAACTTTTCAACTTTCAAATGCAAACCCCCCACTCCCCCCACTCCCCCACTCCCCCCACACTTTGCAGTTAAATACTTTCTTTGCACTTTCTTGACGCTTCACTTTCTATAACTTATTCCAAGCTCTGACTATTTGTTTCGCTCTCGCAGTCACAGTCACAGTCACAGTCACTCTTCTATTCGCAGTGCAGTCACAGTCATAGTCACACTTCTATTCGCAGTGCAGTCACAGTCACATTTCTACTCGCAGTGCAGTCTGAGGCATAGTCAGAGGTATAGTCAGATTTATAGTCACAGGCATAGTCACAGGCATAGTCACAGCTTCAGCCACATAAAAAAAACAAACAGTCACAGTCACAGTCACAGTCACTCTTCTATTTGCAGTGCAGTCACAGTCACACTTCTATTTGAAGTGCAGTCACAGTCACATTTCTACTCGCAGTGCAGTCTGAGGCATAGTCAGAGGTATAGTCACAGGCATAGTCACAGCTTCAGTCACATAAAAAAAACAAACAGTCACAGTCACAGTCACAGTCACTCTTCTATTCGCAGTGCAGTCACAGTCACACTTCTATTTGAAGTGCAGTCACAGTCACATTTCTACTCGCAGTGCAGTCTGAGGCATAGTCAGAGGTATAGTCACAGGCTTCATCATTGATGGAGTCACAGGCATAGTCACAGTCACCATTGCTGCCGTAGTCACAGTTGCTGTCACAGTCACCATTGCTGCCGTAGTCACTGTTGCAGTCACAGTCACCGTTGCTGCCGTAGTCACAGTTGTTGTCAGAGTCACTGCTGCTGTCGTAGTCACAGTTGTTATCACAGTCACCATTGCTGCCGTAGTCACTGTTGCTGTCACTCTCACTGGCAAGTCATTAAGACTAATGGCCACCTAAATAGAAATGAGAGTCTGAGAAAAGCATCAAATGCCGGCCAGGACATACACAGTGAGAGAGAGAGAGAAGGAGAGAGTTGAACGCACCGTGTGGCAATGGTGTTGGCAGTGGGGGTGGCAGTTGGGGTGGCAGTGGGAGTGGCATGTGGGTGGCATTTGGAAGCTGCATCACCTATCGAAATGTTACAGCTGCTGTGCTGCGGTCGGTCGGGAGTTGTAGTGGTTTTGATTTTGTAACTGGTGTTACACTACACAACACAACACAACACAATACACCACGTACCGCACACGAATTTATTTGCTTCTCTTCTTTTGGACATGGCGCATTGTTTGGCATTGTTAACGCCTCCTTTTAGTGCTACCCCCACTCCCCTATCCCCTATCCACCCATCACCTATCCCCTAGCCACTCCAACCATCCATTTCAATGACCAACTGTCTGTATGCCACCTCCTCACTTTCACACTCTTTTGCTACCCACCTATTTATACCGAGTGCATGAGTGTGTGTGTGTGTGTGTGACTGTGTGTGTATGGGTGTGGCTGTGGCTGTGTGTGTAATTAAGCACTTCAGCTGAGTTGTAAAATGTGTTAGACGTTCCCTCCTGTTTTTCTGGTATTTCAACTCAACTCTCTGCCCGCTACCCCCAACCCAACCCAATTCATTCCTCCCCCATCCCCCCCTTTGGTACTACAATAGCCAAACTTATCACGAAATTTGTTGGAAAACAATTTAAGGCAACCCGTGCGGCTACGTTGCGGTTTTTTGGATGATTCCCCCCGCACTCCGCCAGCCATACCCAATGTATTCCACTATTGACTACCAATTTCGGTTGATTTTATTGAATTTCCAAGAACCGAGCAAATAAAGAACCAAAAAATTACAACCAAACCAACAAGAAACAAAAGCGGTATTTTTGCAGAAAGTTTGTATATTGTTGGCCGGAGAGGGGGTAGGGGGTAGTGAGGTTGAAGTTGTCTATGTGGAAACTCAAATGGACTTTCAACTGACGAGAGGAGACACATGCATAGGAGCCCAATTTAAGGCTCTTTAGTAACAAGAAAACAGAAAGGCGGCAAACATTTTTGCATTTGGAAAAAAAAAATATAAGAAAATTTCTAAAATGTTATGATAGAACAGAGAAGTAAAGCAAAGTAAGAGAGAAGCAATGAGAGAAGCGATTGAAAGTAAAGTTAAGTAATCGAAAGGAGCAAAATGACAATCATAGAGGAAATGGGCGGAAAATCGTAGAAAAATCAAATATAAATAAAAGAGACAAAGTAAAAATGATTCAGGAAAGTTGAGAGAAGTAAGGAGAGAAGCAATGAGAGAAGCAATGAGAGAAGCTCAGAGTGAAGTTACAGTGAAAAGCGCAAAGAAGAAAAAAGAACAAAGCATCAAAATAAATCAAGGCATAATAAGAAGCAATAAGAGATACGTTCAAAGGGAAGAGAAGCGAATGAAAGAAGCGATTGGAGTGCAAAGAGTGAAAAGCGAGAGAAGCAAAATGTCAACAAAATGTCCACTGACCATGAAATAAATGGAAACAAGCGCAACAAAACAAATCAGGGAAAAACGAAGCAAAGCAAGCCAATCGAAGGCAAAAAATGAAAGATTCAATTAAAGAAACAGAGCACAAAAAATAAAGGAAGCACAGCCCAAAAAACTAAAGAAGCAAAGCCCAAAAAATGAAAGAAGCAAAGCAGAAAAGAAAAGAAGCAATTAGTTGAAGAAGTAAAGCATAAAATGAAAAGCCAACAGCTCGTAAAAGAGCCAAGGAAAAAAAACTATGCAGAAGCAGAGGCTGGAAGCAAAATAGAGAAGCAGAAGCTGAGAAGCAAATAGAGAAGCAAAGTGAGTAAGGCTCGATTCTCACTCACTTCGTGTACGCTGCTTGTCGCTTCTTGCATTTCATTTCAACCTTGACATCAGCCTAAGTAAATCCTACGCAAATTTGGACTCGATGCAACACGGCAAACGGGTCAAACTTCAGGCCATATATCCTGGCAGACTTATGGTCTTTGGGTAACACAGGGACTGCGAGTCTTCAACGTTCTTAAGTGCTCTATTCAATGCAGTTGCCAATGGTGAGAGTGCGAGAGAGAGAGTGAGAGAGGGAGAGGGAGAGAGAGAGAGTGAGAAAGAAGGAGAGAGAGTGAAAGGGAGGAAGACAAAAAAAAAGAGAGATGGAGAGCAAAGGATATTTTATGCTTTTACTTAAGCATTTTGCCGGCTTTCAAGAAGCTATTACACACTTTTAACAGCAATTTGAATTAAATGCTGTCATCCTTAAGATTGAGAGATCGCCTGCCACACACACACACACGCACACACATACGCTCCCCATGGCCTCATTTAGCGACTACTCGTAACACTTTCATCTGCTACTTTTTGGTTGCACAAACTAAATGAAATTATTTCCGTATAATTTATTTGCATTACCCAAGAAAATGATATAAGTGCGTGGCGTGGGCTGGCGGTTGCTTGGTTAGCTTCTGCTTCTGCTGCTGCCGCTGCTGCCGACTCTTTCCCTGGGGCGGCATTCATTAAGTGCAGCAACAACACGAACCGATGCAGCAGTCAAGGCACCAGTCACCCGGTAGACCCCCCCACCCTGTGCCAGCCCGTACGTTCGTTGATTTCCCCAAACCCATGGGCCCCACCAACTCCCTTGGTGTCGTCAACAAGTTCTCTCGCGGCTGTTGTCTCTGTCGCAGTTGCATAATCGTTTTACCTCAACCTCATCATCATCATCACCATCACCATCATCATCATTATCATCACCATCATCATCATTATCATTTTCATTTTCATTATTATCATCATCATCATCGCCATTATAAGCAGAGAGAAGCTGAAATTTATGCTTGACATAGAAACACAATTTCGTCTGACTGTCGGCCATTTTGTTTTTGTAGACTTCCTTGTACCTCCTCCATTTGGCTTGTTTTCATGTTTTGTTGTCTTCTGATTTTTTCCCCGCATCCTCGCGTTTCTCTCCTTCCTCTCACTCTCTGTTTTTTTTACGCTTTTGCTTCCTTTCAAATTGAGTTGCCACACGCTAAAAACTGTGAGTAATGAACACTTTCCGCTTGAGGTTCGACTTTCAAATGCCCTGACCAAGGCCCAAGGACTGCTGTCATTATGGACTCTTTGCTTATATCCTTTTTAATCATTTCAATTAGTTCGGATTTGCTTTACTATTTCTATTTTTTTTTTTGTTTTCATACATCTTCAACGCATTCACCAGCCAAGCTCTTGTAATCGCCTCATGGCTTAGGCAACCCTTTGAGTGCTAATAAGCCATGTGGCATGCAACAACCGGAACGACAAATAGCCGCAAACAAGCAAATAACAAGGAGGTAAAAAAAAAAAAAAGAAGCTAAGATCCTTGTAAAGGTTATAGCGAAATGCAAATTAGCAGCATTAAAATGAAGCAGATGAAACTAAAGCTGCTCCAAAGGACTCGCAGATACGCTGTGAATAGTGCTGAAAGGATAACATGGAAAACTGAGGCATCATCATTGAAGGATAAAATCATAGAAGCACAGATTTCACCTAAGATTTCCCTGTTGGGAAATGATATAGGAAATAGGTTATCCTTTGGGAATGTCCTTTCACACACAGCATTTCGACAAACATAAACAAATCTAAAATCATGCATTACTTAGTCCTTATGTCCGAATTTAAGATGGAGTTAAGTTTCAAATCGTAAGACATCAAATCTTAAATTATTCAAGGATCCTTAAAAATCAGGTGGCATCGCTATTTGTTTACTTATGTGAGCTTATCCTTTGAGAAGACTATTTGCTTGCAACTCTGCGTTTGAGATCCTGTGGCTTTTTATGCTGTTTACATTGCCAGCAAAATGCTGATGCCACTCCCTGGCTTTATTATTTTTATGGGTATCCTTGATAAATGCCATCTAATTGCCTGCATCGGGGGATTTACGAACCGCACACAAAGCCAAACGAAGCAGAAGATGTTTATATAAATACCCATTAGCCGCCGCATAAAGCAGAACCGCACAAAATTTGTAGTCGTCCATCCTTCCACTTTCAAAGGATTGTTACATGGGTTTAAAAGCACGCAAACATGCACACGCACACACACACACACACACACACACATAAGCAGGTGAGCTTAGGGTAAGGGTAGATAGCTTAAGATTCCAAGCATCATGATGAAGCTGTTGACACTTCATAAATACATGAGTTGCACTCAACGTCCGCTCACATGTGTAAGAATCATACATTGCACGCACACACACACACACGCACACACACACACACACACACACACACACACACACACACATAATGTATGCTTATTGGTGTGAGTTTGTGTGCAATTGTTACACTTTACGTTTTGATGTACCCTGCACATTGTTAAACAAAACTTGAGTATGCGTAAGGACACTTTTTAAGACAGAAAATATATTGAAAAAAAAAGAAACTCGTCCTGCAAGGATAATTAAAGCTCCAAAAATTACAACTAATATTTATTTCCTCGACAAGTTTCTACTTGACTTTTTTATCTCTTGTTATAAAAAAAAAATGCCTGTCCTTAGACCTAAATTGCATTTTTGGAAGGACTTTAATTCAGTCAAAGCTTGATGGGTGTAGGGTATCGCATAGTCCATCATTTGACTTGCGGTTAAATCCTCTTTGTCTCATTTTTACATTTTGTGTTTTGTCCTTTCCCCAACACTTCAACAAATTTACACTTATATCACTCATACGCTCCGCTTTCTGCCCAACACCCTTTAGCCTCACACTTCACCTGCTCGTAAACACCCACAGCCACACCCACACACACACTCTCAGACTTGCCCACACCTACTTTCACCTACCCACACCTACCCACACCTACCCACACACATCTCTGTACAAAGACCCCTTTGCTGTTTTTCTTGTTGTCAACGCTTGTTTTACACCTGAATCGTTGCATGCGGGCGGCAGGTAAAAACTTGAAAAAAAAAATTATATAAAAAAAAAACGCAACAAAATTTAACAACAAAATTAAAAGCACGCGAAATTTGTTTACACTACGGAAATGACAGAGCAAAAAAGGAGCAGAGAATTTGAATACGGGCCAGCAGTTAGAAAGGGTTCTAAGGGCTCTAAGGATTCTAGGGGTGACCAGGAGCTTTAGGGGTGACCAGGGGTACCCAGAGGTGCCAGGGATTTGCCAGGGCTGTCCAGGAGTTCCAGGGGTATCCAGGGGTGTCCAGGGGTGCCAAGGCTTTGCCAGGGGTGTCCTAGGGTACCTAAGAGTGTCCAGGGGTGTCCAGGGGTGTCTAGGGGTGTCTAGGGGTGTCCAGGGGTGTCCAGGGGTGTCTAGGGGTGTCCAGGGGTGCCAGGGGTTGCAGGGGTTTGTCACCATCACAAAGTAATTAATATGTCGTCATATGTTTTATGTTGACAGGGAAAAATCAACACAAGGACTTGGTCGCTACTTTCATAGCTCTAGTCCTAGATGAGTCGTATTTTATTTTTCAAGAAATTAAGGACAGCATCAGGCTTAAAATTTCTCACAGCGTGTCCTTAATTTAGACTTATGAAACAAGAGGCATAAAAATAAATAATTGATCAACGGTTTGTGTTCACACTTTGTGAGCTTCTCGGCTGTTGTTGTTGTGATTTAATTTTGAGGTTCATAAAAAAAAGGGTACAACAACTTCGTTGTGTCAGGCGTGCGAAGGATTCACAGGGTTTTCTAGTTTTTTTTTTTGTTTTTTTTATTTTATTTTCGTCTGTTTCCTATTTTTTCTGTGTTTCCGCTTAATGCTGCCCTGGGGCAATGACAAGTGGAAGCACGGCCCCGAAATAGTGCCAAGGAGCATTTAATAGAGAGGCACTGGGACAGTCAAGGCAGGAAAAGTGGACTGGTGGTGGGATGGGCTGGTGGGTGGTGGATGGAGGGGTGAATGGAGGGGTGGATGGAGGTGGGCGTGATGGAGGGGGAGGTGCAATGAAAGTTGAGGCTACATTGCGGAAGAGCTGCTGCTTGTGCGTTGGCCAGGACCAAATATGTGAGAGGCAAATGTGAAAGAAACACAGGAATGAAACAGAAAAATGAATCACCGACAAATTACGGTAAGAAAAGGGAAAATTCATAACGGAAATGGCGGCAGCAAAAATGTTCAAGGAAAATTTTCGTTATGGGCACAGGAAAATTTCTTCTTTTTTTTCCCTAACATTTTCTATGTTTTTGCCTTGCCCCGCCCACTTCCCACTACCCGCTTCCCACTTTCCACTTCCCACTTTATTTCTCAATTTCTCTATTTTTCTTTCCCATTCCCACCATACACTCCTCCACTCCGCCACTCAACCATTCCTCATTTTCCATTGCTACTTTTTTGTTTCTATATGTTGGCAACAATTTCCCGCTTTTCCTTAAGTTCTATTATGGCCAAGGCGACCAACGGAGTAGTTGTAAAATTTTGAACATAACTTAAAAAAAAAAAAAAAAAATGGAGAAAAGGTCCTATGAAATATGCATATGCTCATTTGGGCTTACAGGGAAATGGCATACACAGCCACAGCCACACACACACACACACACACACTGTCAAACCCATACATTTGCACTCAAACACACACACACACACTCACACACACAGGGCTCACTTATTCAGAAGTTTTGGCTAGTAAAAATTTCATTAAAGTTCAAAATAAAAAATTCCTCACCTTGAGATGAGCGCAGGGGAAAGCTTAAGTCCAAGGATAATTTATTTGAGCAACGATTGCCTCGGGGTTTACGGGGCTTTATAATCCAACTCACCTGTAAGCGAGAGCCAAAAAGTTGTATATTAATATTTAAGGATATAAATGTGATGGCATTTCCTAAGCAAGGATTTAAATATAAATAAAATCTCTCATTGAGGATCAGCCTGAAAGCACCTGCAGGACACCTTCAATCGAAGCTATACGTTCCTTATTATTGTTCGATGTTAGGTGTTTTTTTTTTTTTTTTTTTTGTTGTTATTGTTTAGTCGTTCATCAGCTTTGCTTTTGCAAAAACTTCTGTTACACAAAAATAAAATAAATTTAAGTATTTGTTTCGAATTTATTTTGTTTTCGTTTCCTTAGTTCCAAAGCAATATCCAGAGCCTGACCATTTAGTAGGTAAATAGGCAAAAATAAAAACCGTTAGAATATCAAGAACAAAAAACAACAAAACAACAAGAAAAATGTCCACAAAATCATTACTGGCATTAGCCGCGGGCACTGCCAGTGCCGTTATCCTTAGCTATTGCATATATTTTGATCAGAAACGCCGCTCGGATCCTTCGTACAAAAAGAAATTGCACAATTATCGACGACAACAATTGTTAAGAATGAAGGAGCATGAGCAGCTCTTTGCCAGCCTTGGATTGGATCAAATTGATGAACATACAATGTATGATTTTGATGACGATGCATCCTTACAGAATTCAGTGTATAATGAATTTGAGGCTAGCGAACATTTAATTACCGAGGGTCATATGGCAGAAGGACTCAATCATTTGGCCAGCGCAATTATGATGTGTACACAACAGAAGCCGTTATTAAAATCATTAACTGAATCCTTGCCGGAATGCGTATTCATGCCGCTGCTCATGAAGCTGCACGAGGTCTGTGGCAATGAGGATACAACCAGCAGCCCCTCAACATCCAGTTCAATACACGATAGCCTATATAATTATCCTGATTTATCCTAAAGAGATCTGGCTCAAGCTGAACCTATAAATTTATATGTATATATATATGTATATACACATATATATGTATGTATATATATGTATGCATATATATATGTGTATATGTATATATGTATATGTATGTATATATGTATATATATATATATGTATTTAAAAATTGATAGAATATACAAAAAATAACATGTATATCCCTATATATGTATATGCATATGTATGTGTATAAGTATATACCATAGTGTGTGTGTGTGTATACACATATATGTGCATATACATGTACATGAAACAAAAAAAAAAAAAAAATCAGAAAAATATACAAAAAGTAAATCCAACAGCAACAACTAAATAGTAACAAATAATAACAACAGCAACAACACAACCAACAACAACAACAACAACAACAACAACAACACAACCAACAACAACAACAACAACAACAACAACACAACCAACAACAACAACAACAACAACAACACAACCGACAACAACAACAACAACAACTGTGCTTCCAAATTGCATGCGTGTTTCCAAAAAATTCCTCAAAATTTCCATTGATTTCAATCATAAAGCGAGATTCAAATAAACCAAAAGGCACATATCATCAGTTTTGCAACTTTTTGTTTTAAACACTGAACAACAAAACACATTTATTTTATTTATTGCACTTTTTGTTGGTTTTGATTTTAAACTGAATGCATAACTAAAATATTTTTATAATTCGAAATTCCAACAAATTGAAATTAATCCAGAGCCGCATCAATGGGATACAAGGATGGCTCATTTTGTAACTCGGGCAGCTTGGACATCAGCATATTGAATACTGCCTGAGGTAGCGACACTTTGAGGGTCTCCATAACGGCAACGGGCTCGGCGCAGAGTATGACCGCATTTGATAGATGCTCAAGTCCCTCATTAAGCCTACCCATTTGGATGTCCTTTTCACCCAATTTAATTTCATTTTGAAATTGCTGCTGCAGATCCTCGTGATTGTTCAACACCAACTCGGCATTAAACTTTTGTATATTTGCCTTTGATCTCATGCGACGTTCGTGGACCTTCTTCTTGTAGTTGGGATCGGCACGTCGCTTTTGATCAAAGTATACGCAATAGCCAATGAACATAGCAGTGGCAGTTCCTGCCGTGAGCATGAGCAGGGATTTAATCGACATTCTAATTGAATTTTGAAATTCCAGTTGTTGCTTTATTGTCCTGTGTGTTGTGGCTAGAGTGTGAATGAGAATTGAGTGTGAATTCAGATTCAGAGCTGCTCGAGTCTGACAAGTGTTCTATTTTCTTTTTTTTTATTCAAATCGCACAGGTTGCTAAGTTCTCGAATAATTTTAAAAACTATCTGAATCTTTTAACAAAAATTTAGTTCCATAAATTTCCCAAGTTTCATTCATTTATGGAACCACTTAAGTGGCAAAGGAAAGAAATGGGAATTCATTTTTTTTACTCTTTAATTAAACGATAGTCAGTTTTAAGTACTTTGACGATATTCATCGCAAACTAACTTAATTAAGTCCCAAAAATAAATCTTAAGCAAAAGAACTAGTATGAACCGAAACTAGTTCAGATTTTTCTTAGCAGCGAAAGGTAGACCAACTCCTAAGCTTTACTGAAAGGACCTCAAGAAAGAAGCCCTGAAAGAACTTAATTAGCTACAATTCCATTTGGCTGTAATAAAAAAAATAATAATTATAATTATTAATTATAAAATTAATTAATAAAAATAAAATTAATCGAATCCTTGATAAGTTTCTATATCAAAGGACTTAACCACATTTTGTGGTCGGAAGCCGAACTTTAAGTATTTTTTATTGTTTTTTTTTTTTTGGATAAATTGTTTAAAGCATCAGATGTAAAGGATTGGATTACATGGGGCGTGTTCGATTGGGCGGGGTCGCAGGAGGCGGGGCTTTTATTGTTCGGTTTTAATCTCTTGTATTGTTGTACACGTAAGTCACAAAATGAAATACGATTCATAAAAAAAGTTTATCGCTCCTGCTGTACGTTCAGATGTCATTATTCAGCAGCTGGACCAAATCCTTGGTCCCTTTTCATTATTTAAGCTAACATGTGCACAAATACATACACACACACACACACACACACAAGCACACGCACACATTCACGTGAAAATCTCACATGTTACTTTGACGTCAAAGTATTTATCACAATGACAAAATCAGGCGAGAGACGAGCGACGCGCAAAGGATCCAAGGAGGGGACGATCCGAGGGGCGGGATACGTGAACAGAGGAAAGCGACAGACTTTACTTTAGGTTTTAAATGTAACACATTTACAAATTGTTTACCAACACCCAACCACCCACCCACCCACACACACACACACGTTATCCACACACACACACACACACACACATTCACTCAATATACACACGTATGTCTCAACATGGTGATAAATGATAACAAATTAGCGGTTTGTCTTTTAAGCGAAAAAGAGAGCTCCACGCACACGAAGCGATACCTAAAAGTTACCACAATGCAATAAATCACATCACCTGGTCACAAGCACACACAAACACACACACACATACACACACATACACACACACATTCACCCGCACCCACATATATGCACACACATACACATCAGGTACGCACCAGAGCACACATACATACGCACAAAGCACTGCGGGCATAACCAAAATGGCTGCGTGTACAGTAGACACTCAGAAGAAACGAACTTTGCACAAAGAAAATTTTTAAAAATAAGAAATTTTATAGAAATTTTATAATTTTTTTTACGATGCAAAACTGATCAAAAAATTAAATGAAAATCTATTCCAAAAATGTGAAAAATATTTTTAAGGAATCAATTTAAAAAATGCCTCAGATTTTCTTAAATTAAATATTAAATTAAAAAAAAAAATAATACATTTGAAATATGTTAAATGTTTTTGTTGTATTAAAAACTGAATATTTTCATACCAATAAAAAAAATTTAAACCCAATTTTAAAATGTAAAATAAATTTTTTGGAATCAATTGAGTATATTTTTTATATAAAAATAATATTTTTTTAAGCTTGAAAAACTGAAAATCATACCAAGTTAATTTTAAAATAAAATAAAAATATTTTCCAAATGTGTCTTAAATATTTTTAAAATAAATCTTAAATATTTTTATATCAATAAATTAAAAAATAAAAAAAATACTAGAAAACCCATATTATTTTTATATCAGTTATATTTAAAAACAAAAATACTAAAAAAACTAAAATATTTGTGTATCAATAGTAGTTTAAAAAAAATACTAAAAAATCTAAAATAGTTTTATATCAATAATATAAAAATAAAAAAGAAATACTGAAAAATCCAAAATATCTTTATATCATTTATATTTTAAGAGCTTAGAAATATTTAAATTAAATGTCAACTATTTAAAAAATATATAATTAATATCGTTATACATATTTTAAAAAATTGCAATTTTTATTTTAATATTTTTTTAGTATTATTTTTATATGTCAAATTTATGCCTTGAAGTAACCCCTTCAAAGGAACTTCAAGAACATTTTCTTTGTTTAAAACCTTTTGGGAATTTTAACTGATTTTTGAAACTTAATATTTTGGCTGCTTTGGGCGCTAAGAAGCCGCTAAAGGGGTGTGGGGTGTGGTTCAAGTGGAAAAGTTTATTAATTAATCCTTTTAAACTTTGTTCGTTATTAGGCAGTGCGAATTGTATTACGTATACGCAACGCTTTAAGCAGTTCAAGAACAGTTTTGGTCTCGCGTAAGAACCTACTTTCTTATGCATGCATGAAGTTCGGCCATGCCCCGCCATGGCCATCAGATCCTTGCTCCTGGGGTCCTGCCATATTGCGTGAATCCTTTTTGCTTGCCTGCACAGCATTTATGAGTTGCTCGGTTGCGTTTTGCACCGCCCAATCAACCGATGGAGCCGCTGCTACTAAGGCTTCAACTGCTGCTCCTGCTGCTTTTGCTGCTCCTGCAACAGAAGGATGCTCCGTTTGGAGTCGGGTCGTTTGGGTGTTAAGTGTGCTTGCGCATAATTCATGCACTCACTAACACACATATGCACATATACAAATCCACACCCACACCCACACACACACACACACATACGTAGAGCGTGTGAAGTCAAGCTGGCAAAGTTGGAGGCTGAGGCTCATTTTAATTATCATTTTCAGATTCTGGCGCGTTTGGAAAACTATGAAAATTTAATGAGAGCGCCAGCCTGAAAGCGAAATTAGAGCCACCAATTTGCTGCAGGCCGGCAAGCACATAAACACACACACACACACACACACACACACACACACACACACACACACATGCAAACACACATTGAAGCGCTCGCACACACAGACACATGATGCGAGCAACGTGGACATAGCCCAAATGTGAAGCTGGGCAAGGGTCCCTTCAGCTTCTGGCAGATCCTGTTAAACTTATTTCATTATATCAAAAAAAAAAAAAAAAAACGAAAATAATAATAATAATAATAAAAAATAATAAAAAATAATAAAAAAGATACAAAAATGAAACCCAACGCTTTTTTTGTTTTCCATTTTTCGTATCCTAATGAAGAAACCTGTATGTGCCCCCATGTTAGGAGCAGGTCACTGCCTGTGTGTGTGTCTGTCTATGTATCTGTGTGAGTGTGTCTATCTATCTGTGTGAGTATGTCTATCTATCTGTGTGTGTGTCTTTTTATCTTTGTGTGTGTGTGTGTGTGTGTGGTGTGTGCTTTGCTATGCATAAGGTATATAAAATGCGATCCACTTTAAGTTTGTATTCAATTACATCAGCTAAGGGCATTTTAACAACATTTAACATTCGCGCATGGAAAAGCACTTACACATTAAAAAAAAAAAAAAATACAAAAAAAAAACATTTTACTTTCAATTTAAAATTTAAGTTTCAACTTTATATATATATGTAATTAAGTCTATTAGTATGGAGGATAAATAATTGAGCTCGACGGTGGACGAGTCCTTACACAGAAGCCCCAAGTCGATAAACACAACTTAAAACGTTAATTGCCGTAGGAGGGTCCAAGTATCACTGCAGGATATGCCAGGAGAGCAGTTGGAAAAACTTGACTCTTGTACAGTCGACTGAATGATATCCTGTATGGGAAGTGTACAGGAAGAATGAGACGCAGGAAGGAGCGCCGGGAACTTGATTTCAAGAAGGAGAAACGCTCATCAATCCCATAAATACCCTTTAATCAGAATTTTAATAAATGTCCTTAGAACTGCCTATAAACTCATTTATCGATAGATATATTTTCATAATATTATAAATATATTTAAAAATATCGAAATTTAAATCTTAAAAATAAATGAGTTTCGAATTATAAGGAAACAATTTGGGGCATCTGAAAAAAATTTTAGATTATCTACAAAATAAAACTCAAAATTTTAAAGCAAAAGTCAAAAATTTTTTTTATCTTCTTAATTTTATCTTCCTAAAAAAAAATCGAAGGAAATTTCATAAAATTAAAAATTTTCAAATTTTTGTTAATTAATTTTAAAATACATAAAAATTAGACAGTAATGAAAACTTCATATTGAATTCAAATTATTCATCATATTTTTGCATATAGAAAAATTAACTAAAAAAAAAAAATTAATTAAAAAAATAAAATATAATACATAATTAAAATATCAATAAATATAATACATAAAAACAAATAAAAATAAAATTTTAAATTTCACAATTAAATCAAATGTTTATTGTCCAAAAGATCGACAGACATTTAATTAAACAAACAAAGTTAATAAAATAAATTGAATTAATTTTTTTTTATTAATTAAAATTAAAATAATTAAAAAAAAAAAATTAAAAACTAAGCAATAAGAATAAAAAAATAATAAATAATAATAATAAATAATATTTAAAGCTTCTTAGTTTAATCAAAACTTTTCATAGCTCTTAGAGTCCAAGGGCCTTTAAAAAAGAAACGGAAATTTAAAAAAAAATATTAAAAAAAATAAAAAAAAAATCTGTAAAATAATATTCCATATCAAACAGAAAAAAAATAAATAAATATAATATAAAAATCAAAGCTTTCTTTGGTAAGTCACAAGCAGTCAAAGCTCAAGGGATTAAAAGTCCTTTGATAAAATAAAAATGTAATTTTCTGGCACCGCCAGTGAAAATATGATAGACATATTAAGCTCTTCGGCTTGACAAGTGTTTAATCAAAAGGACACTTTTAGTGCGTTAATTAATGTTGTGCGTCTATGAAAGGATATGAGCTATGAAGATTTTGGCAGACTCCACGTTCCGTGCCCTGAGGGTCGTTAGTTTCGGTCCTGCTGCCATGCAAAATGCAACGCTACTTGTATTTTTATAGCTATTGATTATTTAATCACACGTTTTTAAGGACTAAGGAGCTCATCGAGCCATGGCTTCCCCGCAGGATTGTTTAACTAGTGAGCTGTGTATTGATCAGGACACTTTTAAGAGGCCATAACCAGAGGTACATAAACCTGACATTAAAAATGACAATGTGTGCCGCAATGACTGCCAAAAAGGGGCAAGCTTGGAGGCGACACAGACTGAAAGAGAGAGCGAGAGAGAGAGAAACTGAGAGCGACAGATGATGGTGGAGCAATGAATGAAAGAAAGGGATGCAGGATTTTAGATGCACACACATAAAAGTGATGCTTAATAATTTTAATTTCCTGTGCCAGCGGGTCGAATGCTTCATAAATTTCATGATGAAACTGCGGCCTCCACGTGCCTCTAGAGTTGAGACCCCCCCCACCCACCGCTCCACTCCACGCCACCCTTTTCCACTTATGTGCCCAACGTTAACAAGTGTAGCAACCTCTCACACACACTCGCACCCACATGTACTTACACTCACCTCTCACGGTCACCCATACAGCCAGCCAGCCTCTTACCACCCAGACCCCACCCCACCCCCTCCCATTTCAAAGCCTTGCCTCCGTCTGGTTTGCGCTCTGCTCACTCGGGCGACGCACAAAGCGCGCTTCACTTATTTCAATCAAATTACGGCCAATGAATATTGAACTATCGCACACACACACACACACACACACACACACACAGATAGACAGACACACTTGAAATATATATATATAAATTCAAAGTGTGCCACGCAAGCCAAAAATAGTTTTTGAATATTCGTTACATATTTTTGAGCTTTCTAAATTTTCCTCCTATTTTGCCATTTTCCGATTTTTCATTTCACGTCTAAAATATTTGAATTTTTTTCTATTTTTTTTATTTTCTGGCCAACGTTAACGGGTTGACAATTTTCCTATTTTGCTGGCCGAAAAAAAAAGTCCGATAGGAAATTGGTAATGGAAATGCGTTAGTGATTTGACCAGCAACATGAACGGTGGCAACAAAAACAACAACAACAATAAAAATCAGAGCAACAACAACAACAACAACAACAACAGCAGCAGCAGCAGCTGAAATTCTATTGATATAAAAATCCATTAAAAGTTTGTCGCTTTTGCACGTTTTTCCAATCGAAATTGAATTTTATTTTATGCGCAAAATTTATAAAGAGTTTATTAATTTGCACTGTACGTGATATTCGGTTTCTAATGGATGATAAAATAGGATAATCGAGAGACTCCCTCTCTCCCCCTCTCTCTCTCTCTCTCTCTTGCTTAGACGATCCTTTAAAATGTGTTCACAAAATTTCATCAACTGTGATGACATCAGAAGCCACATAGCAAGTTGGCAGCCCTGGCGAATTGAATTTCATTTTCCGTAGCTTCAAAATAAAAGCTAAATTAAAAAATAATCAGGACCACAACGATGTTTGTATACTAAGTGCAGTATTTAAGGAATTTCAAAATTTCCAAAATTATCCTTGAAATTTTTGAAATTGTATTTAAATATTTTTCAAATGAAATTCAATTGGTAGAGCTTCGAATTGCCAGGAGTTAAAGGCATTCAGATAAATCTTAAAATATATTTGCTTCAGGATAATTTCAGGACTTGCACCAGGACTCTGGTTATTTTATTTTTATTATTAATTTTAGTTTTATTATTAATTTTATTTTTTTTTAAATTTTTTTTTTAATATTTTTTTAAAATTTATTTTGTTCTTCTGAAAACTCAAACAAGCTCAAAGTAAAAAACCTTTGATTGAACAAAAAAAATGTAAGCCACAAGCCACACAGCACCGACAAAGTGTGTAATGAGTGAAAAACCATATTTCAGGAAGTCAATATAAAAACCGGTGGAAACTTAAATTTCCCAGCCACAAAAATCCATGGCAAGATATTTTAGTTTCAAACTAAACCGAACGGAAACTCGTGTCCGACTTATGGCAATTCCAAAAGCCATTTTTTTTCCCCTCCCCATTGGCAGCAGCTCGACTTTATGTCTCTTCGGCTCTATGCAAATTTCTTCCCCTCCCTCCCCCCCCTCTATCTCTATCTCACTCGCACTCGTTTGAATCTGCTTGCTGTTCCTGCAGGCGCACCTTTCCATACATAAATACATACATACACACACGCACACACACACACACACACACACACACACAGACACTTGCACACATATACATACGTACATTCATGCACTCATATACTCATACACATATATACATACACTCCCACACATATACACATTTTCTCATACACCCATACACACACACACACACACATACATGCATATATGACTGCCACTGTTCTGGGGACGTCATGTGGCATTTCTCGTTTGGCTTTTGCCGTTTCACTGCGCCCATAATAAAAATTGGCACATATTTTCGGTCTCAATGCGGCGATTGCCACCGCGTTGCGTTTTCACTTTTCACAGAGAACCAAATTCGAGCACCAAACCAAAAAAAAAACAATCAAAATAATAAAAAAAAATAATAAAAATAAAAAAAACACACATATAAAAAAAAATGTTATATATAGGAAAAAAATGCAAACTGTAAACGAAAAACAGACAACGCGACAAATGCAACAACTGTACAATTTCTGGCAGTTTCATTCATTTCCCATTTTTAATGTGCGATACCCTGTTTCAAATTCAACGAAACACCACAAAAGGAAACAACACACACCGAAGGTCCTGCCAAAAAATTTAAAAAGCCCCAAAAAAAGCTTCAAAATATAAAAACGAACAAATCGATTGAATCGGATGTCAGAATTAATCGATTTTTTTGATATTTTAAAATATAAAAAAACGAAAAATGCAGCTAAGAAAAAAATAAAAATATATTTGGGCTACAAGGACTATTATTCTTTGCTATAAATGAAAACTGTACAACTGTTAGAGGAAAGGAGTAAAAAAATATTATATTATTTTTTTTTTTCTAAGACGAAAAAGAAGGATTTTTTTTTTTTTATTAAAATGAGATGTGTTTTTTTGGAGTACAGTTTTTTTTTTAATCTAAAACCATCAATTATATAAATATCCTGGCAATTGAATATCCTTAAACATTAAAAAATAAAAAGTAGCATAAAAAAATTAAGGACTCAAACTGCTTCTGATCCTTTTGTTGAACATACCCGATCGGAGAGAATTTGTCGACATATCTCGTTTAGGCTATTTTATTGAATGTGTATTGAACACACATACACTCACACACACACACACACGCACATTCACAACACACTCGCACACACACACACACACACACACACATACACTCATACATAAACAGACAGAAGGCATGCACCAAATGCCACATATGTAGGGAATGCATGTGCAACCGCATTTGTACACACACTAATAAAAACACACAGCATATGCACACACACACACACACACACACACGCACGCACACAGGCACGCACACACATGCAAATAGGCATGTTAAAGCGTACAAATTGATGCATAAATTATACGAATCGCAATGCGTTGACTGTCAGTTTCGCAACTGAGCGCAAAATGTGCGGCAAACCGTAATGAAAACCAATGAAGATTTGACTTCAAATAAAAATCCACAGCAACAAATGGCAGCGATTGGCGCCACCTAGCGGTCAGTTGCTGCACAAATGAAGCTTCAGCCTTTGAATATTTGTATAAAATAATTTGCTTGCAAAGTGCAAATTCAGCCTTTAGTTTATTAGTTAAATAAATAAATGGAATAAAATCTATTAGCACGCTTAATATTCATTTAATACTTATTTATATTATAACTATAAATTTTAATATTAATATTAAAATTATTCATTTAATTATTCAATTCATATTTTTTAATCATTTGAAGTCTATTTTTATTTATTTTATTTTTTTTTATATTTGTTTTAAAAAAATTAAAAAAATATTTACAGAGGCATGACTTAAAAAAAAGGATATTTTTTTAATTGTTTATTTCTCTATTGATCATAAATAATTAATTTAAAAATTAATAAACAGAATGAAGAGACAACAAATATTTAAGAAAAAAAAAATCTTTTTCTTTCATAGGTTTCAGTTTTAAGACTCCTTGTGCCTGTGTGTGTGTGTGTGTGTGTATTGTATAGTTTATCCTTTCGGCTAAGAGTAGAGCAAACAATGGCAGGATAAAGCCATTGAAGCTTTAAAAAAAAAAACAAAAAAACTAGAGACAATCAAATGTTTAGAGATTTTGTAAACTTTTTAAGCGAAATTTGAAGTAAGCCTCTGGAAGGAGTTAAGTAAGAAGAGAATGCACAAAAAGGATATTTATGCCATTCCCATCGATTGCCAATATTTTGTTGCTCCTTAATGCTCATTTTGGTCCTTCTCTATATGTGCTTTGGGGTGGAGTTTCAGTTGGTTGTCTGTTGTCTGCAGTTATTTGCTTGTTTGTCTCTTTGGCTGAGTGAGTGAGTCGCCTGTCTGAGGCAGTCTGAGGCCAAGACATGGCACGATGGGGCAGGTCAGGACGAGCACGAGGACCGAGACCCAGCCAAGTGAGTGTGCGACCCACAGACCCATTGCCGATGCCTTTGCAAGTTTTCACTTGCATTAAGTGCTTCCTGTACTGTCGCCCTTTCCCTCCCCCACCCACTACCCCTCTGCCAGCCGGCCCGCTGAACAACAACCTCTTCGTTTTTATCTCTCGCATTCTCTTGTCTTCTCATTTTTCCTTCATCCTTTTCCTACATATGCTTTCCCTCCATTTCTCCATTTCTCCATTTCCCCATTTCTCCCTTTCCCCATTTCTCCATTTCTCCATTTCTAATGCCGCAGCATCCTCTTCGTCAGAGGCAAGCACTTTGTGCCTTCACTTCGTGTCACTCAAACTTAAAAATGCTCATGTCAGTGCTGCGTTGTTTATGTGTTTCTATTGTGCATGTGTATTCGGGTGTATGTATGTGTATGTGTGTGCGTGTGTGTGTTTCTTTCATGTCTGTGTATACTCTGGTCTAGGGTTACGCTTGCTTTTTAACTGCCAGCCAGCGGTCCCTCAGTTGACACAGTGGAACAGCTAAGTAATAGGCTTATTTAGGAGGTCAGACTTCAGGACAGCAAAGGACCTGCACATACACACATACATATAAATATACAATACAAAAATACAAAATATACTTTTACAGTTAAACCCATATACAATAACTTCCTTTCCATCATTAATATATATACCCTTACATATTGTGTGAATCCTATTTAAAAAAAAAATACACGCAAGGACTCGTGGTGACTGAGAGGGAAGCTTCTTTCGGTACAGATATACTACAAAAATACGCAATAGTATTTTAACAGTATTTTTTATGTCGCAAATAATTAAAGAAAACAGTTCAAGTTTAAGGATCGCTTAAGGATCTCTGGGGTGTAGTAAAGTCCTTTTAAATAAATATGAAATAAGAAAAAAGACTGTCTGTATGAAGGTTAAAAATACTAGACAAACTTTAAATTTTTGTCACAATAGTATTTTTAAAGCATTTTTCAGGCAGCAAATAATTAAAAAAATTATAATTTCAAGGAACGCTCCAGGCCTTTGGGGTGTAGGAAGGTCCTTTCGAATAAATATGGAATAAAAAAAATAGCATTTTTATAGTATTTTTCATGCCGCACTTAATAAAAAAAAATTGTATGTTTAAGGATTGCCTAAGGATCTCTGGGGTGTAGTAAGGTCCTTTCGAATAAATATGGAATAAGAAAACAGACTGCCTGTTTGAAGGGTAAAAATACTAGACGAGCTTTTCATTTTTATTACAATAGTATTTTAACAGTATTTTTCATGCCGCAAATAATTAAAGGAAACAACTCAAGTTTAAGGATTGCTTAAGGATCTCTGGGGTGTAGAGAGGTCCTTTCGAATAAATATGGAATTAGAAAGAAGACTGCCTGTTTGAAGGGTAAAAATACTAAACAAACTTTTCATTTTTGTCTGCTTTTGTTCCACTGTGCGTTCCAGTCGGTTGATCAGAGCTATGGTAGTCGCTCCAGAAAGGCATCGCATCGGATTTGGGTTCGAGCTTTGTGCGCATATTTGCAGTTTTAATCATGGGCGAGCGAGCGGCTTTACTTTCACCTTTTGACTGACTGTGTATTGGGTGTGTTCCTTTAAAAGGTGTTGTTGTTGTTGTTGTTGTTGTTGTTGTTGTTGTTAGTGCTATTGTTGTTGTTGTTGATGTTTTTGCTGTTGCTGTCGCTGGTGGTACTGCCGTTGATGGGCTTGTGTATGCGCTAGCCAGCATGTTTGCGGCTTGTATGAGTTTGTATGTCAACATTCACATCCGCATCCACATCCGCGCTCACATCCGCGCATCCGCATCCCAAGTCTATAGCCAATGCGTTGCATGTCCTCGCATCATCCTCTGTGCATACCAAAGTGTGTGTAAGCGCGTCTCCCTCTACCTCACCCCACCCTCTCACTGTCTCTGTCTCTCTCTCTCTCACTCTTCCTCTCTCTTTCCCTCTCTCTCTCTATGTATGTTTGCTGAAGTGTTTGCATGCTTGGATGTGCATGTGCATGTGTGTGTGTGTGTGTGTGTGTTGTGCATTGGTCAACTCTGTCGCCTCCGTTCGTTGGATTTTAATTTACCAGCTTGGCCAGCGCTGCAAATTATTTTTAATTATCGTTGTTGCTGTCGGTGTCCTTGTCAGTGTTGCTGTCATTGTCACTGGCGTGTTACACCGGAAGGTCCGGCCCACTCCTGCCATGTTATGCCATGCCATGCCCATCACAAGCCTAGAGGAGCGCAGCACAAAAACACCAAAATAAAGCCACCACCAACAACAACAACAACAACAACAACAACAACAACAACTAGAAAAAAATAAAAAAAATAAAAGGATCCACGTGAAGGGGAAATTAAAAAAATACCAAGAACCGCAGGCAATTTCACGTTTTCGCCTAAAATTTTACTTGCCATTGCATGTGGCACACATTTGGGACGCGGCATGGAATTCAATTAGGCGGCAACTGCGAGGCGGAAGTGCCACCAAAATTATATTAGTTATACGTCGGCAGGGATGGCAACATTTCTGGATGAACTCAAACCTGAAAGATAATTTCACAAATGCAACTGCAAAAATACAAAAAATACCAAAAAAAATACTGCGAAAAAAAAAATAAGAAAAGTTTTGAAAATTTGTGGGGACAAATGCAATGAAAAGTTTGCAATTGGATCCATGTTAATTATGTAAGAACTTTGCAAATGGATATGTCACACACACACACACACACACACACACACACACACACACACACACATACATTGAACTGCCTACAGTGAATATCAATAACTGACGGACAGTAATGGGAAATTCATTTCATGTTTTGAACTTTTTAATTCTAATTGATTGACGCACGTTCAATCAATGATCATATATTAAAATAAACAAGATTTGGGCATTAGCATATGCAAGGATAATTCAGGCCGAAGGACATTTTAAAACGGAAAAGTGAAACTTAATTGGACAGCATAAAATTTGTAACCAAAATAATGGGGCTTAAGCTGCCTGTGGATGGCTGAGAAAAGGGACATAGCAGCTGGTCTGGGTCTATGTGTGTGTGTGAGGAGGGGGAGGGGGCTAGGGCACTTATAATCCCTTTAGGAAATCAACTAAGCATTTTAATTAACTTGGCCGAAAGCATAAGCCAAACAACAGGCCAGAAATGGCAAACGTTGTTGTTGTTGTTGTTGTGGCCAAAAATATGAACAAAAGCCACAAACTAAAATCAAAGCCACACCAGAGACTTTCAGCCACACTCCAGTGTGTGTGTGTGAGAGAGTACGTGTATCATGATAATTTACTGAAAGCGCAACCATTTGTACACACACACACACACACACACACACACACACACACCAACACAATCAATATTAAATTTCCGCTTGCCACATCTTTATTTGCTTTTGTTTTTGCCGGCAACAAAGCGCTGAAGGGAAATCGAGGCAAAGTCAAGCTGTACTGGGACTTACTTAGTGGATGGCTGGGGGAGGGGGCACAAGTGGTGGGACAAGGCCAAGCGGGTGCTATAACAGCATCAGGAATTGGGTGCACGGGATGCCAGGATATCAGGGTATCAGGATATCAGGATACCAGAATGCCAGGATACCAGGATACCGGCTCTGGGGCACTGGCATGTGACGTGGCCAAAGCGCAACTAATTTCCAAAGGGCAATTTTATTATATTTCTCAGTGATCCACTAGACAGAAAGAGATAGACAGAAGATAGACAAAAGATGGAAAGAGAAAGGGAGAGAGAGAGAGAGAGGACGAGGAATGAAAAGGGTTTAAAGTTAGGAACAACCGAATGAGAAAGAGACGCATAAAGAAGCGCTTAGAAACACATTCCCAAATGCAAATCTAAAATGCCTTTGGCACACAAGCACACAAACACACATACACATACACAAGCACACACATACAGACACACATAAGCGCTCACGCACACACACACACGTACACTGCTACACACAGGTGCAAAGTCGGCACAAAGTTTTTAACTCACATAGAGAAAACTGAAGCTAAAGTTCCAATTGGCTTTGGCTTTGCAACACGCGAAGGAAGAAGGATAAAACGAACAAGCGCAGTGGTAGCAAAGGATTGCAATGGGCCGGGGAGGGGAGTGGCGTAGCAAGGAGAGAAGGAAAAAACTTTTAATTTCATTTACAATGAGTTGGATGAGCTTAAGAACCAAACTGCGAATTAGTACATCGAATTTAAAAATTAAATCCAAAATCAATTGCGAGGCTGCGATTTGTTTATCCCCAAATTTGCTTTTAAATAAAATTCTCACAGAAATTAAAGGATAAGTGTATGTGTGTGAGTGTGTGAGTGTGTGGTGTGGGTGTGCGTGTGCGTACTTGAATCTCTGCCTTTGTGCCAGGAACTTATCACTTGGAAGTCAGTTTAATGTTTTTCAAATGACCACGAAGCTCACTTAACTTTCATTGAGAAAGGATAACCAAATGAATTTTGATCAAATTTAAAAAGCGTTAATTATATAAAAAAAAAATAAAATATTTTTTTTTATTTAATGTGAAAAGTGAGCATTGGGAATAAAATATAAGACTTATTTTAAAATTTAATAGAAGTCCCAATGGAAAAGAATTCTGATTTAAAGTACAAAAAATGTCAGTTTGCAGTATTTTTATATTAAAAATAAAATAATCATGGAAAGCAGAAAATAAATATAAATTAAATAATTAAAAATGAATAATGAAAAATTCATAATTAAATATTAAATAAATAAAAATTAAATATATAATAAATATTCTATATTAATATAGTTATATTAAATATAAAAAATCCATGGAAAGCAAAAATTATATATAAATTAAATAATTAAATATTAAATAGTTAAAAACTAAATAAATAAAAATTAAATATATAATAAATATTATATGTAAATATTTTTATATTAAATATATAAAATTTATGGGAAGTAAAAATTATATACAAATTAAAAAATTAAAAATTAAAATATAAAAATTAAATAAATAATAAGTATTACATAAAAGATAATTTTTTATATTAAAAATAAAACCCCGCGATAAAATATCGAAAAATCCTTTTATTTCTTCTTCTTCTTTAATTCGAAATTTGATACAAGCCTCAACTAAAATCTTGCTTTTCCTTCAGTCAATATTTTACATAAATATTTATCATAGTGAATAATTACTGTACTCATTGCACAAATGTCAAAGGTGATCATGGAATATAAAATAAAAATCTTATTTAAAAAAACAGTTGGAGACCCAAGGGAAAAGGATTTAGATTACATAAATAAAAAAATCATTCAAAATTCTGTATTTTTATAGTCAATATAAAAAATATATAAATAAATTAGTATTTATTTATATAAAAAAAATAAAAAATAAATAAATTAATTAATAAAAAATAAATTAAAATAAATTAATTAATAAAAAATAAATTAAAATAAATAAATTGGAAATAAATAATCAAAATTTTAATAAATTAAAAATAAGTAAATTAAAAATTAAATAAATAATAAATATTATATATTAATCCTTTTTAATATTAAAGATCTGAGTAGACCGATTAAAAATTCCTAATTAAAAAAATCCTTTTATTTAGGGAGCTCCAAGTTTCCTCGAATTTATATAAGCAAATTAAAAATAAATAAATTGGAAATAAATAATTTAAAAATAAATAATCTAAATTTTAATAAATTGAAAATAAATTAAATAAATAGAAAATAAATAATCAAAATTTTAATAAATTAAAAATAAATAAATAATGAATATTATATATTAATCCTTTTTAATGTTAAAGTTCGAAGTTGACCGATATAAAATTCGCTAACTAGAAAAATCCTTTCATTTGAGGAACTCGGAACTTGCAGGAATTTCCTCGAATTTCCTTGAATTTGCCTCAACTATTATCTTGTTACTCCTTCAGCCAATATTGTATTAAAGTGTTCAACATAGTGAATGATTACTGTACTCAATGCACAAATGTGTCTTAAGTAAGGTCCTTTTGCAGACCATTTAAATGCCATAAATTATAGACGCTTTTAGCCGAGTGTGAATATAACTTGGCTTGTGGCTATTACCATATAAATTGGTTAATTGTGGGAAGCATTCATTTCAATTATTTATGACTGCATTCAGAGTATTTATGAATACCATTCATCAGGAAGCTGTTTCAAAAATTGTGTTTGCCACCATTTTTTAAATGTCATTTCTCTCCCAACTGAACCGAACCGAACCGAACTGAACTGAACCGAACTGAACTGAACTGAACTGAACTGAACGACAGTTTGCAATAAGACTCCGGAAAAGTATTAAGCTCCTTGACTTTCCAGGACTTTTGGTGACTTTTGCTGTAACATTTTTGCTACGTCGACGGGTCACTTTTATTTTCCAACCAACCAACCAACCACCCCATTCACCCCATCCCCGTTGCTACACCATCGGCGACTCGTTAACAGAAGCATTTGGTATCTCACTGTAATGCCTTTGACCCACTTGGATGTCCTGACAGCCAAGTGGTTCGCCTTGAAACTAAATATTAACTTTAAGGCTCAGGCCACAGCTCATATAACTGGGTGTGTGTACATGTGAGTTATGTGTGTATGCAATTGTGTATGAGTGTGTGTGTGAGTGAGTGTGTGTGTGTGTGTGTGAGACTGTGTATATGCTTGTTATTTGTATGCTTGTATGATTCGTTTCCCTTTCCTTAGTATGTGCCAGGTCAAGCTGCAATCATAACAATAAATTCCATTTACAGGTTTGCCCCACTTGACTTCTTTGCTCCTTTTAATATCCTCGCCAAGGATATTACAAATTTTCAACGTTGTTCGTGATAATACTTTTATTACACACGGAATATTTGATTCCAAAGATTACGTTGCCTGTGGGAGGATAAAAAACGAGAGAGACAGAAAGAAAGAGCAGGGGAGAGAGAGAGAGATAGAGAGAGGGAACAGAGATAGAGGGAGATAAAGAAGGAAAGCGACACCCAATTGCATATTCAATTTTCATTTTCACTTCATACACTATTCGCAAACGTTTCGTTGCCAGCTGTTGATATCCTTAATAAAGGATGCTGCCATTAGGACAATAATCTACCAATTATCCTTACATTGTGTATGACTTTGAAGCACAGTAGCAACGGTTTCATGACTCAAAACTCTTCCTGATTAGCTTTTGAGCGCTTTACGTTAACGATTCGTGTAACAGTAGACTTCGACCTTTCTAAGGACTCACCAATCCTTATTTATTTATTATAATTCAATATTTTATCCTTGAAAATTCTTCACAATGACATTCTATTCCTTTATTTAAGCTTGTAAGAAAATCAATTCGAAATGAAGTGAAATAGTCCTTAGATGATTTTCAATGGTCCTATTAAAGGATAATAGCTCCTGGATTGTTACCCCTGACTTAAGCTGCATGTGATGAATGACTTCATAGCCCATGACACAAGAGGCTTACCACTGTACTGCATTCGGTCTGTGGGTCATGTAGGATTGACACTATTCCTAGTTCTATGCCCAATTTCGTCCTTCCAATTTTCCCCCGCACACACACACACACACACACACAACATTTTCAATTATGTTGTCTAAGCGGCGAATATCACGCGAGTTTTACATTTCGAATTCTGCAGGCGAAATCAAAAAATCATCTAAAAGTTGAATTTGAATGTTGATGGGATTTTTAGTGTCATCAACGGGGATTTGGGTCATCCCAGGATTGGATCATATACCAAGCGAAAGCTAAGCACTTTCCCTGCTTGTCTGTCAAAATCACACTTGACGTTGATGCCACCAGCTATAAATGAACCACGCTCAAGTCATATGACAAGTGACTCGGTATATTCCAAATGTGAACAGAGCTGAGAAAATGAAATGGAAGCCAAATTTGTACTTGAAGTACTTGAAGGGTTTTCTGCCATCATTAGAAAATCTCTCCCCCTCTCCCTTTCTTCCTTTCTCTCCCTTTCTCTGTCCCCCTCTCTCTCTCTTCCCTCTTTTTCAAGTCTGGCGACAGACCTGCCAACTTTCAAGTCTATGAAGCTGCCAACTTATTGTCCACACAAACACATTTCACATATCTTGAGATACTGAATCCGTTCTGTATCTGTGTCTGCCTCTGTATGTGTATCTGTATCTGTATCTTTATCTGCATCTGTATCTGTATCTGCATCTGCCTCTGCCTCTGTATCTGTATCTGCATCTGCATCTGCCTCTGTATCTGTATCTGTATCTGCCTCTGTATCTGTATCTGCCTCTGTATCTGCCTCTGTATCTGTATCTGTATCTGCATCTGTAACTGCATCTGTATCTGTATCTGCGACTGCATTTGCATCTGCATCTGTATCTGTGTCTGCCTCTGTATCTGCATCTGTGTCTGCCTCTGTATCTGTATCTGTAGCTGTGTCTGCCTCTGTATCTGCCTCTGTATCTGTATCTGCATCTGCCTCTGTATATGCATCTGAATCTGTGTCTGCTTCTGTATCTATATCTGCCTCTGTATCTGTATCTGTGTCTGACTCTGTATCTGTATCTGCATCTATATCTGCCTCTGTATCTGCATCTATATCTGCCTCTGTATCTGCATCTGTATCTGCATCTGTGTCTGCCTCTGTATCTGCCTCTGTATCTGTATTTGTTTTTGCCTCTGTATCTGTATTTGTTTTTGCCTCTGTATCTGCATCTGTGTCTGCCTCTGTATCTGTATCTGTATCTGCATCTGTGTCTGCCTCTGTATCTGCCTCTGTGTCTGCCTCTGTATCTGTATCTGTGTCTGCCTCTGTATCTGTATCTGTCTGCCTCTGTATCTGCATCTGTATCTGTATCTGCCTCCATAAATGTATCTGCCTCCACAAATGTATCTGCATCTGTAACTGCATCTGCATCTGAATATCAACTGCCAACGCAGTCGCATTCCTCCATCCATTCATCTGTTGTCCTTCTTCCAACGGCGAAATGCAAAACGCGAAAGGATAAGGAATATGCCAAGTAAAAACGGCAAAAAACCAAAGGCAAAATACGAAATGCGCAAGAAAACTCCGATTAGTTTTGTCTGCCTTGGGTATAGCTTTTTTTTGGCTTTTTTTTGGCTTTTCTTTTTTATTATGGTTTTTATTCCTACTTCCTATATACCCTGTACTCATACATCCAGCTGGGTATAGTGAGCTGTCAGATAAGTCCCTCAGTCGTTGCGGCAATACTCGGTATTTACTTATCCTTCTATTCTATATTATCCTTTTTCCTTTATTGTCCTGAAATCGAATCTAAGCGATTGTAATCCTCAGTGAAAAGAACCTAATGAAAGGCTCTTAACAACGCAGCATCTGTTTTACGTATACCCTACACTCAATATGAACCGCATTTCAATTTGACTGCATGTCCTCAAATATTACAGATCCTGTATCCTTCCATCTAGTTCTTAATAAGTTTTTTTTTCTGGCCTTAACATTTTTTGATGGCATTCAAAGGCAATTCATTTATTTTGCGGATACCCTACACTTGATATTATTTTTATGGATACCCTACACTTAATAAAAGCCTGTTATTTAATATGACACATTTCCCGTTTTATTTAAAATTCTCACTTCCTCCCAGGATACCCTTAAAAATGTCTCTTAAACAATCGCAGCCCTTGATTAAAACTTTTAAATATTAAAAATAATTAAATATATAAATAATAGCAATAAAATAAATAAATTTCAATTATAAAAAAAAAATAATAAATAAAAAAATTAATATTCAATAAATAAATTATTAAATAAATAAATAAATTATTTTTTCCTTTTTTTTAACCTTCAAAAATTTTTAAAATTATAAATTAATTTCTTAAAAATTCTTAGAAAAAATATTAAAAATTAAATTAATTAATATTTTCAATAATTCTTAAAAACATTTAAGCTGGAAATCTGCAACATTTAATTAAAATCTCCGATCAAATTTGAAAGTCTCTTTAACATCCTTAAACAGGATATCTCCCAGTCGAGCTCGTTATACTTCAGCATTTCGACTATTTTTTCTGCGTTGCCACAGTCGCAGTCTCTGCCGCAGCCGCAGCCACAGTCGCAGTCACAGTCACAGTCACAATCACCGACGCAATGGCAGTCGCCGTCGCAGTCCTTGTCGCTGCCCAATATTGTCCGTCAGGCTCCTCTGCTCTTTGCCAGCGTTTGGAATTTCATTTTTTTCCTTTCTCCTTTCTTTTTTTTGCCCATTCATTTAGCCATTTTGTTTTTGCATAGTTCAAGTTATATGGTACAAGTGGTGGATGGATGGTTATGGGGAGTGGCAGGGATGTGAGGTCTCGCATTGGTACACACACACACAAACAGTGGGGGGTAAGCTTGTCTACACACACACACACACACACACATGAGCATACACCATGAGATGCTTTGTGTCGGAGCCAACTATTTTGTAGGTTATTAGGGCGTAACTCACATACATAGCAGACAGACACGCCCACTCACACAATCATACATTGACACATACATACACACCCACTCACGCACACACACACATGCACACACACACACACATGCAAGCACACCCACTGACAGACATAAACATAGATTTACATTTCAGACATGGCCACTGAATTTGAATCGCTGATATTTTTATCATCCTTGCAGCACAGGACATCATGGGAGGGCGAACATATTACAACAAGTTTGGCATTTGATGTGCCAGAAACGAGTCCTTAGCGATATGTGGAATGCCAGCAATGTATATATATTTATATATGTATCGAAAGTTAAGTAATCGCCGCGTCATATAAATAATTGCTGGCATTTATTCCAGGGGAAAAAAATAACAAAGAAAATAAGTAAAAAAAATTAATAAATAAATAAATTAATATATGAAAAAATAATAAAATAAAAAAAAATGTTAATAATGCAAATGGTTTATTCAACATTCAGTTGTCCTCCATGTTTACTTTGCCTCGGAAAGTAATCCCAATTTCACCGCTGTTCGAAAATTCGTTTAAAGTTTTCTCAGTGTTCGAGGAAAATTTTTTGGGAAAACATAATTGAGAGGAAAACTTAATTAAAACAAGAAAAGTCAATATCTTGGAATTAAAGGAAAAACTTCTTGGGAAATGTGCGACAAAGAGGAACACCCTGTACTAGTTGGGGGAAAGGCAATGCCCACACCCAATGCAGCACCATAAAATTTTATAAAATAAATTAAAATAATTAAAATTAATTTGAATTTTAATTTTAATTTAGAAATTAAAATTTTATACGAAAACTTAAAAAATTAATTTTCCAGAAAAAATGTTATTCTTTTTTTTATTTACATTTTTAACCCATCAAATTTTTCCCATGGATTACAGGGCATTTGATAGTCAGTCATCTGGGCGAATTTGGGAAAATTCGTCGCGCATGCAACAAGAGGCGTGTGCTACGTGACAATTGCGTTTCGTTGCGAAACTCAAGGACTAAAACCGAAAAGGAGTCCCGGGTACAATTTTTG
Source organism: Zaprionus lineosus (assembly GCA_035044505.1). Classification (NCBI taxonomy): domain Eukaryota; kingdom Metazoa; phylum Arthropoda; class Insecta; order Diptera; family Drosophilidae; genus Zaprionus; species Zaprionus lineosus. The sequence goes on from JAWNNX010000676.1 coordinate 2,970,647, forward strand.
CTTTTGTCCTCGACTCATGTTTATCGTCAATGCGATACTTTTGACCGCCACCTCCGCTTTTGACCGTCCAAGAAATCCTGGCTATCCGGACTCATCCGTTCCGAGTGGCCCACTTTGGTAACTGTGCGTGTGCGTGTGCGTGTGCGTGTGCGTGTGTGTATCAGTGTGTGTGTGTGTGTGAGGGGAAGGCTTTGATTTTGGAGCTGCTTCGTTTTAAAGCGGATTTGATGCTAGTGAATATTATTTATGGGTTCCCTTTCATTTCGCACGAACCGATGATAGGGATCCTTAAGAGCCAATGTATACACAGACACACACTAACATATACGTATGTGCGTGCGTGTGTGTGTGTATGTGGGGGAATGTGTGCAAAATATTTGCCAACATTCTTTGGGTATTTAAACAAAGATTTATTTTATATATATATATTTATTTTTGGGGGAAAACGGGCAACGGAAATTGCAAGTGGAGCAAGTTGAATCCTTTTTGCTTCAACACGTTCAATGTCCAAGTGTGAAAGTTTGTATGCGTGCGTGTGTGTGTGTGTGTGTGTGTGTGTGTGTCCATTGTTCAAGGATTTGTTGGGACTTGTTTCATATTTCACGATAACTCCATTTATTGTTGCCGGGGCTTTAAAGATGAAATGAGGTTATCAGTTTTGCGGTTTATGGTTCAGGGCTCTATTAAGATCTCAACGGCAACGCAGGATGTGCGATGGTTGTGCGTGTGTGACTGGTGTATGTTTACGATATTGAACCGAGGCACACACACACACTCACACACACACTTAACACTAATTGATGCAATATGCATATTTTGCCTATTAATTTGTGTTTATGCATAACTCGAATTAATTATGCATAATCGTGATTAACAGCCAAATGCAAATGGGCGATGCCAGAAATTGCCTCAAATTAAACGGCAGCATTTGAGCGCTTACACACATCATATTTTTTTTTTGCTCTCACTGTATTTTAATTAGCTTACTATGTGCATGTGCGACGCGTCTGTATGCGGGTGTGGGTGTGGCAGTGGGTGTAAGTGTGTGTGTGTGTGTTTAAGCGTAGATATGTTTCTCTATGCGTGTGTGTGTGTGTGTATATGTAAGCATGTATATGTATGCATGTATATGTATGCATGTGTGTGTGTTTTTAAGTGTATGTGTGTGTGTGTGTGTGTGTGTTGTATGCTGTGTGCCGCTTGCATGTAGACGTTTTGGGTCATTTTATTTACGAGTTTAGCACGTGACACAAGCATTTTATCTACGCCCAGCGGCATTTGGCCAAATATTTGGACCAGGTCCATCCCATTTGGACGTAAATGATTATAACACTGATTACATTTGGGATCGCGACCCGCTCAGCCATCAGGTTATCACAGAAATCTAACAGCTGTACAATTGCACAGACCCAAACAATACAAAATCCCATTTGGAGCAAGTAAATTTGTGCCAAGGTGCGAGATTGTGAAAAGGTTTTATTAAAATCGTGTTGACGAAAAGCAAAGTAGAGGCTGAAATATAAAAAAAAATACTGGGGCGAGAAGCGTGTAGAGAAGTTAAAAAACAAAACAAAAAACAAACAAACTAAACTTTAAAAAGGATACAAGGAAGCTCCATGAAATTTTAAAGTTACGCAAAGGAAAAATTTAGATATATTAAAAAAAAAGAGAAGCTGAAAAAAAAATAAGTAATTGTATGGACATAAAGAGAAGCATAGATAAGTATAAAACAAAAAAAAAAAGTTGAACTTATAAAGGATACAAGGAAGGCACATAAAACTGTAGAGTTAAATAACGGAAAAATTAAGATAAATTATAAAAAGTTAAAAGAAAAAAGAATAAGCTACGAAAAAGTGATAAGTAAACGTATGGACATGGAGAGAAGAAAACTCTAAAAGAAGCAGACTCTGAGAGAAGCAAACTTTGAGAGAAGCAACCTCTGAGAGAAGCAAACTCTGAGAGAAGCAAACTCTAAAAGAAGCAAACTCTAAAAGAAGTTAACTCTAAAAGAAGCAAACTCTAAGAGAAGGAAACTCTAAAAAAAAGCAAACTCTGAGAGAAGCAAACTCTAAAAGAAGTTGACTCTAAAAGAAGCAAACTCTGAGAAAAGCAAACTCTGAAAGAAGCAAACTCTGAGAGAAGCAAACTCTAAAAGAAGCAAACTCTAAGAGAAGTTAACTCTAAAAGAAGCAAACTCTAAGAGAAGGAAACTCTGAAAGAAGCAAACTCTGAGAGAAGCAAACTCGAAAAGAAGCAAACTCTAAGAGAAGTTAACTCTAAAAGAAGCAAGCTCTGAGAGAAGCAAACTTTGTGAGAAGGAAGTTCTGGCAAAAATAACGGCATTCAAAGGAAAAAGAAACTTGAAGTGCAGCGAAAAATATAAAAGAAGAGGGAGAAGCGATGAGATAAGTTAAGTGTTTAAAATTGAGTACAAACAATATTCGAAAAAGGGCATAAGATGTAAGAAATGGAATAAAAGGAAAAAACGAAAATAAAGCAAAAAATAAAAGTGATATATGAGAAGCTAAGCGATAAGAAGTAGAGTCAGAACTGATAAGGATATAAAGGAATAAAGAATCGGCGACTAATAAAAAAGTTGAATCCGAGATCAAAAAGTAGAAGATTAAAATGAATGAGAGAATGAGAGAAGAAGAAGCAATGCGATAAGTTAACTATAAACAGTGGAAAGGAGTACAGGATTAACAGGAAGAAGAACGACAAGTCACAAGAGAGCAATACAGGATTAACAGGAAGAAGAACGATAAGTCACAAGAGAGATATTCAGGATTAACGGGAAGAAGAACGATAAGTCACAAGAGAGCAGTACAGAATTAACAGGAAGAAGAACGATAAGTCACGAGAGAGGAATACAGGATTAACAGGAAGTAGAACGATAAGTCACAAGAGCGAAGGATAAGTAAATTATCCTCAAAGCGTATAATTCCTTCAATTAAAGCGTGAATATCCAGTAATTATATTATTTATCCTTTCTTAAGGCTTTACTCGTTGAAGGAGTCTCAGATAAGTAACAGCTGATAAAATTGCACAAATGTTGAAGGACTTTGCCATCGCTGTGACTGCCTCGGATCGCGTTGCAAAGCCTTGGCCCAGTGCCCAGAAAGTTTATCGTGCGGCCAGGCAGGACAGGGCAGGGCAGGGCAGGGCAGGGCTGAGTTTTGGGCCACATATTTAAATCCTCGTTTTGGAGCATCAAGGCTCCAGCCCTCGGCTGGCAGGCAGAGCTTTCAGCTGGTTAAACAGACTTGAAGACTTGACCCAACGCAGCAAAAGATTCAAGAAATAAGTGACCCTCTTTTTTTTCTCTCTTTTATTTGGACAACACTTTGGCAGCTTTTGGTTAATTTTGTTTATTAAAAGTTGAATGACCTTTTACCCCAACCACCAGGACCACCCCAGGACCACGGCAGGACCAACCAGGACTTTTTCAAGCAGCAGCAACCACCCACGCCGCATTGCCAAGTGCCATGAAACCCTTGACTGTGAGCTCGTGTTGCGAAATTAATTTTTTCTCTGCATGTAGCGCAGCTTTCAGGGTTGCCAAGTGTCATTAGTTTGCTGTTTGGCAGCAACTCGGAGACATAGTTAAATTAGCTAAACATTGCGGTGGTGCTGCGGTGGCTCTAACAGCATTTGGCCAACAACACGGGGCGTGGCATGTGGGCCATGGGAATGTTAACGTTGGCGGATTATTTGATCAAAACTTACTTTCCCTTTACCCTCAACCTTGTGGCTTTCCCTCTGCGAGTGTGTGTGTGTGTGTGTGTGTGTGTGTGTAGTTGGGTGGATAAAGGCGGTGGGACAGACGGACTGAGGGTGTGGCATTTTCTAATGGCTTTGCATTTGCACTTCACTACACTTGGCAAAAAGTTTTCGCATAAAAATTTAGATAATGCCGACGAGCGGCGGTCCTTAGCTTTATACCCCGCGATCCCAGCCCCAAACTACCCCCTACCACTTACCCCCTCCCACCCATCACCCATCACCCAAAACCCAACCAACCAATAAACGGATTGGTGCCCTCAATGCGTTTGCCAAAAAACTGCAATGCTGCTGCTGCGATTGCCAGCCGCCTCCGAATGGGCGTGGTCACTGGGCAATGTTACTAACTGGAATCCAGTTTCTTCCCCTTCCCCTCCCCCATCCAGTCCCCCCTGCCAAAAAATATTCATTATGAGCAAGTTTTTAATTTCTGCGGTTCAAATTAATCGAGTTATGAAAACAGTTGAAAATATTTTGCCAAGGGAAAAGTTGCGTTTGTGTTGATCCGCTTGTAAGTAGGACAAATAATCACTAAAGTGCCAACACATTTAGCAAGGATATATGATAAGCTGGGAAACGCTAGGACAACGTTTTAAAGCGGCTAACCCCTGGGCAAAACTTTTAAAAAAACTCATAAATTTATTGCCGATTTTTTAGTTTCTAAAAGTAACAAAAAAAAAGCACTTCAAAAAAATAGATGCCATATATATATTTTTTAAAAAAATACTAAAAATACTGATAACAATAAAAAAATATACGGCTTAAAAAAAATAAATAAATTTAAATAACATTTAAATAAATGAAGAGTTACATTAAAAAAATCCCCCATTGAAAGCTTTTCCTGAAGCAAATTAAACTCCTTATTTTTACCTGCAACCTAATTAAAGTAATTACATTATAAAAAAAGTATCTCATAGATAAATTTTAAAAAAATATAATTTAATTATTTTTACAATTAATGAAAAAGTAGCTGCAACTTTTCAGAGCGAATTTGAAACAAAGCTGAAACTGCAATTAAGCAGTTTTAAAGTGAAGAGCAACTTTCCTTCAAAGATTGCAGCGTTAAGTAAAGTATCTTAAAGATACATTTATATATATCCTTCATAAATTTGTTTCAACTATCTTAAAGATACATATTAATAATTCTTGCAAAAATTAATTTCATGTATCTTAAAGTTACATTTAAACAATTCCTTTAAATATCTATTTCATGTATCTTAAAGATACTTTTAAATAAATCCTTTGAAAATGTATTTCATGTATCTTAGAGATAGTTTTTCGAATTGATTGTGAAGTTAAAAAAACGTATCTAAAAATATACATAATAAGCTTCTTATTTTGTGTATCTCAAAGATAGTTAACCTCGCCAATTGTAGAGTGGAAAAAAGTATCTTAAGGATAAATTTAAAATATTCTTTTATAAATGTATTTCACGTATTTCAGATACTTTTTTTTGACTAAAAGTAGAGTGAAGCAATGTATCTTAAAGATATATCTAATTAAATCCTTTGTAAATGTATTGTATGTATCTCAGAGGTACTTTTTTGAATTGATTGTGAAGTTATAAAAACGTATCTAAAAATATACATAATAAGCTTCTTAACTTTTATGTATCTGAAAGATAGTTTACCTCGCCAATTGTAGAGTGAAGAAAAGTATCTTAGGGATAAATTTAAAATATTCTTTTATAAATATATTTTTAACGTATCTTACAGATACTTTTTGTATCTTAAAGGTAAATTTAATTAAATCCTTTATAAATGTATTGTTTGTATCTTAATAAAATGTATCTTTACAGATTGTGGTAGAGCGAAGAAAAGTATCTTAAAGATACATTTAAATTTCTCGTTTATAGCTTTCAGTAAATAAAAAACAAGTTTCCTTGACTTTAAAGTACGCAAATGACTGAATTTAAAACGTGAGCAATAAATTTGTGTTAATTGATAAAAAAGTATCTTACAGATACAATTAGTCAAACTCCCCGTGTAGCCAATAAACTGTGTACACAAATTAAGCAACACACAAAAGTTTATTTAATTAAAAAGCGTCTCGCGGATTCTTCGAACTTCAAAACTTAAGGGAAACTTGATAGAATGTCATTAGCAGGATATAGCAGGCCATAACTGCTCTGAGCGACAGGAGTCAATCCGCTGCACTGAGTCCTTCACAACAATAAATCGCACTTGCTAAGTTTTTAATAAACTTTTCAGAAAAGTTATTCGAGTGCTTGAACATTTTTGAGAGCTGTTTATCGATTTTGGTGGATTACGAGTATCATTTCATTGGCAGGATGTGCAGTGTTTGGCGTATTGTGCGGGGCAGTCATAACTGTTTGACAGGCACCTGGCATTGGCCTGCCACAAGATCCTCGACGTTAAATAACGAGCGCCAAGGCATAAGCATTACCCCCATACTGTTCGTCCTGCGATTGAATTTCAATTGAGTGTGAGCAACATTGGGTATATGTATGTGTGTGTGTGTGTGTGTGTGTGTGTGTGTGGGTGTAGGGATGTGTTTATGTTTGTTCTGAGTATCCCGGGTGTCTTGGGTGCTTCAGTGAGTATGCTGGGTATCCTGGGTGATTCAGTGGCTCTCTGTTAGATGGTTATTCAGCTGTTCAGCTGTTCAGCAGTTCAGCTGCTGTGGGGCACAGGCAAGCATCACTTATCGACCATTTATAAACAATAAACGAATATAAACAAGAAACTTTTGCCAGCGTCAAATGCATTACAGCAATGCCGCAAGGCGAAAGGACATGGGACCCAATGTGGAGGACACAATGACAGTCCCAGATAAATGGCATAAATATGGCAAAACAGTAAGGACGAAGGGTGCGCAAATTGATGTGCCCACTAGGAAATTGGCACCGACCAGGGAGCTGGGGTCAAAAGGGCAGAGGCAAATGGAGACAGGACAGGAGAAACAGTTAGAAAGAGGATGAAAACAAAATGGCATAGATAGAAAGCAGAAAGGATCTATACAGAGGGGAGTTGCTTTTTGTGACTCTGTCAGCCAAAAGATGTCAATGTGTAAAGTTTTTTGTGTGATTCCTTGAAAGTTATTTGCCTCGTTTTGGCTTCATTGGAAGTTGTGGCAGGAGTGAAATAAAATAAGCCCCAGCTATGAGATACCCCTTAAGCATATCTTATATCTTAAAATCAGTGCAGGCAACGAACAACGAGCTGCTCCTTTTACAGGATATTTCCGGAAGTTAAGCAAAATTATTGACAAAAAAAAAAAAAAATAATTCCTGCCAAGACACACAATAAAATGGGGGCTCGCCAGAGATGACACCAGGCGGCGGGGTGTAAAGCGATGGGCAATCAGTTGCGGGTCGAAACGGGGGGCGGGGGGGAAGTCTGGGCGGGCAGGGAAGGTGTGGTGGGAAAAATGCAGAAAAGAAAGACAAAGTTTTTGCGTTTATGTTTGTTTACGAAATATGAAAGGGAAACGCGTTGCGAAAGCGGCAAATAAAATGCCAGGAATGCCGATGGGTGAAAGGGCGGTACGGATGGGTAACTGGGGGATGATATTGGTCTATGGAATGAAGGCCTCTCTCTCTCTCTGTGTGTGTGTGTGTGTGAATGCGTATCAAAAGTATTTTATGCACATTAGTTGCGCTTTCATGAACTTGAAGTTGTCATTTCTAGCCAACAAACTTGAGGCTCAACTGTCGTCCTTAACGTGTTCCATCCTTCGTCCCCATCATAGTCATATAGTCTTTGCCATCGTCACCGTCACCGTCACCGTCATCTTCATCTTATGCATTGTACCGTTGGCTTTATTGTTGTTGCTGATACTTTGAAATGCCTCTGCCTCAGATGCGGAGGCAACTGCCTCAAAAGCAGCTGCAAATGACAAGAATTTGTTGCTAGGCTGTTGCCTCTTGTCTCTTGTCTGTTGTCCGTGGACTGCTGTCTGTTGCCTGACTGCTCGTTGCACAGTTGCGGAGCCGCCGTTGTTGCGTTCGTGGCATGTAAATATTAACTTTGAACAAAATACGACACGGTCGGACCCAGCGACTTGGAAGGCTAAGCCCATCACAACCCATCAACCCAAACTAAACCCACAGCCCATAAGCCGCAGCACGCAGCCCGCAGCCCGCAGTCCACAACCCAAACTCCACACTCCACACAAGCTCCGAGCCGCAACAACAATGGAACCCACATGCTCGAAGCCAAAGACCCATTGCCCATCTGAAGATGCACTTAGCGAAAAGTTTGCCAGTTTCGTGGCACTTTCATATCATGTATCCAACTTTGGATAAGGTATTGCCACTTTTGAAAGATTTATCAGCTGGGAATCGCTTTCGGGTGCAACAAAATCCACTAACCACTTGCACTTCAAGGATACTTCCTTCAGCCATTTTAATGGCTTTCGTCGAAGGTCGAACGCGGCGTCAATGATTTGTGTCTGAGCTTTCCATTTGAAGGTCTTCCTCGATAATTCTAAATATCTTAAATCTTAGACTTCCCCAGATAGGAAAATATATGTTAATAATATAATAATAATATAACATAATAATATATTAATAATTTTAATTATCATTTAGAGCTCGTTTAGAGTCATGTGAAAAAACGAATGGAATTTAAAGTCCTATATAAAATTTGAACATATTTGAAATGTTTGGTTTTTAATTTTAAATTATAATGTAATTTGAAATTTTATATTATAATTTATTTTTATTAAGTTTAATAAATCAAAAAATATAATTTTTATTTAAATTATATATTTGTGCAATAGATTTAGATTTAGTGAATTATTTATTTAATAATTAAAATTTAACAAGTTAAATTTAAAGGATAAAAATATGAATAATTTTAAATAATATTAATTACTTAAGTAATTAATTTAATTTTAAAATTTTAATTTTTGAAAGATGAAAAATACTATCGGTATTTTTAAGCAGCTTTTATTTGAGCTTCAGTTTTCAGTTTAAGTTAAAAAATAATTATTATAAAAGTAAATACAAAAATTATAAAATTGAAAAATATTTTTTATCATTTCTTTGATTTTTTAATCTACTAAAAACATATAAATTGATACCATATACCATTTTTTATTATTTATATAAATATATATAAGTTATAATATATATAAATATATATATATAAATTATAATATATATTTTTTATTGCTGTAATTTATTTTTTGGCTTTCGGGCTTAAAATTTTTAAAGGTTTGTCCTTAGGGCCACTTCAAGAATAATTAATATACGAATACTTTAATATTTGAGGACTAATTAAAATAAAAAAAGTTAAAATTATAAAAATAAAATTAAAGAATTTAGAAAATTAGATAGGATATATATTTAAAATAATTAAAAATTATAGCACAATAATAATATTAAATATTTTATATATTTAATAAAAATAAAATATATATAATAAAAATGGTATTTTAATTATAATATTATAAAAATTATATAAAGCACGACTTTTTTTCCTTTGAATATAAACTTTAATATAATAATAATATAAATTATATTATAAATATATAAATATAAATTATAATATAATAATAATATAAATTATATTATAATTATTATACAGTAAAATTGATATTATAATTAAAAGGTATTATTATAATATTATAAGACATATATAAAGTAAGTTTTTGTTTTTTTTTAATTTAAAGTTGAGATTAGTTTTTAGAAAGTTGCAGGATTTTTTGTTCAGTGTTGGGTTTTGTATCGCGAGGCCCACTTAAATAAAACTTTGTGCCCGTTTTTTGTCATACTTTATAGATGTTGTCGTAGCAGCAACGCGGGTCCTTGTTGCCCCGTCGCCCCGTCGCGTTGTCAAAAGGCGTGCAAGAAAATCGTAGCCAAGCGCAGTGCCCCTCACCGCTCGCCGTTCACCGCTCGCCGTTCGCCGCTCACCGCTCACCGTTCACTGTTCACCGTTCACTGTTCACCGTTCACTGCTCACCCCTCATTCCCACACCCCGCACCCCGCACCCCGCCGCTCGTTAAGTCGTCGCCATGATGCACCATTTTGATTCAACGCGTAATCGGATGCAACTCGGCTTAGAAGTTTTGTAATTGTTGCGATGGCTGCCGCGAAAACAAAGCTTGGCAACTGGAGCCGTAGCTTGTAGTCTGAGCCTGGCCAAGTGCAACTTTGGATTTGACCCAAAAAGAAGTAAAAGAAGTAACAACAACAACAGCAACAAAATAAGTTATATATGTATCGAAACAGACCCGCTTCATTAAAGCCCAGTTATGACACTGAGCGAAAACTTGTGGAGCGTAAATTTGTTGGGTTTCCTTCTCGCTTCATCTCATCTCATCTTGTAGTTTTCCCAGCGATTTGAACACGTGTCAACGTTGCGTATGATTGATGAAGACTAAAACCAAGCCAGCAACAGCAGCAACAACAGCAACAACAACAACAACAATAACAATAACATAACCAGAACATTGAGTAAGTGTGTCAGGCACAATGACGAAATAAGTGCGTGTTCACAGCAGCAGCCAGAGAATCCTTAGAGCATCCAGAGCAACCCAAATCATCCACCCACCAACCCATCGTCCCATCAACCCATCAAACCTATGGACTTATGTAGTCGACAACGTCAGCCCGAAAAACCTTCTGCTTGGGTTCATTAAACTGATGGCAAGTGCCTCTAATCGTATTGCCTTCGAGAAAATCCCCCCCGCCCCCACAACCACAATCCTGCCGCCCACTTCCGTCACATGCCATTCGTTCGTCCTTTTCGTATTGCTGACCAAGCTAGAACTCAAAATTGATACGGCACTAATGTCTTTCAATTATGTAAAATTGAACTTGAGAAGATTCCATGTTTGTTAGCCAACAAGCAAAATGGATCAGGCTCTAGCATCCTGCTTGCAAACTAACAAAGTATCGGAGGACTCATAAAAATTACCAAAATTATTCAAAGTTATTAATCAACGTAACGGAAGCTCCATGGCATCCAACGTCAGGTCAATGAAAGGTCAAGACGTTGAGGCGCGTGCAAATTTGAGGATAAAAAAAAAAAAAAATATGAAAAATCGATTTCTCAATGTTTAAGGTTTCATTTAAAAAAAATTTAATTAGTTTCTAATTTTAATAAAATTAAAAATTAATTATACTCAAGTAATAAAAAATAATCTCTTACTCCTTGCAAGATTGTCTCCTAGAAGGTATCCTGACTGCATGTCTCTGTTCGACCGAAATGAAATCCCAAATAAGCCCCAAAAAAAATGTACACGATTTATATTTTTATTTACAAAAATTAATCCCTAAAATGAATCCTTGAAAAATGATATACGATTTTCACAGAATGTGAATTTGTAAAAAGGACGACTTGTAACTCGCATCCATTAAGATAATCAGAATAATCGCATCTCGCGCAGGATAAGCAGGGCAAAAGAAATCACACATTCCACATTCCACATTCCTCATCCTTCATCCAAAAGAAATGATAGCCTAATGTCCTTTAGATCAAATACCAAGCTTAAGGAACGTTTTGAGATACTTGCACTGCGCTCCTTGTGCATGTGCAAAAGGACCTAAAAATTAGCCATAAACCATGCAAGTCTTTTGCCTGCGAAACCAACATTAGGTTATCCTTGCATGGAAATGTTCAAGTGGATGGGTGTATAAAGGAATCGAGTAAGGCAATTGGATTGAATGGGTCATAAGGAGTTGAAGCTGGAGCTGAAGCTGGAGCTGGGAGAGGTCATAAAGGAGCTGCGAGATGAGCAGATTTTATGGGACCGCATACAAAGGAGGAACTGCACTTTGAATGCAAATCCAATCAAACGATGGGGTAACAGCGTCAACAACAAGTATGAGTAAGACAAACACACATAGCCAAGGGCAAAAGGGATAGGAAAAAGAAAGAGAGAGAGGGGGAGAGAGAGAGGGGGAGAGAGAGAGGGGAAGGGAGAGTGAGGAAGAGACAGCTTTGCGATAAGTACAGTTCGCCAATTGTATTTGTTATTGGTTTGCACATATTTGCCTATCAATTGAACCGAGGGGCAACATCAAAAGCGGCGCTGCCAATCTGCTGCATGACAATTGATGTGGCATGAGCGACGGCTGGGATGCCACTCAGAGCACTCTTGGAGCACCTATAGAAAGTCAACCCCCCCAGCACCCAGCACCCAGCGCCCAACACCCAACACCCAACACCCAACACCCAACACCCAACACCCAACACCCAACACCCAACACCCAACACCCATACCCCATACCACACACATTCCACCATCCCCCTTCCACCCATTATCTACCTTCCACCATTTGCCATTCCCTCGTTCCCCCCCACCTCCTCTCCTTACCCCCTTTGGGGGCTCGCTTTGTTTTAAGCCATCGCTTTACAACATTTCCGTTTGTTTATATTGATTTGGAGCTGGAATTTGATTGAATAAGTGCAAAGACATTCAATAACAGGATTTCTGGACCCCAAGCCACCCCTCCACCCACACTCAGTAGCTTATACTCCACCCCCTCACCCCGCCATCCATCGGCTAGACAGTCTGACTTCTTCCTTTGCCGTCATCTCTTGTTGTGTTTGTTGAATTAGCGAATTTACGCGCCCGATTTACCCCAAGGAAATTTGTCGCAATTTTTTGATACTTTCCTTTTCATTTTTTTTGATAAGCTTATCGCATTTGGCAGATTTACAGGGGTGCCTTGTGGGAGGGGAGTAGATGGGGGGGTGGATGTGGGGGGTCTTATGAATATTTAACTGGCAGCTGCTCGGCATGAAAAATTATTGTCAAGCCAAGGAGCCCACCACCTGCCATTGATCCTGGCCAGGACCATCAATCATGCCGCGACCTAAGCCAGATGCAAAGCAAGCAAAAGCATAGAAAACAAAGGAAAACTCGAAAAAAAGAAAAACCTAGAAACAGGAAAAGCCAAGGAAAGACAGAAAATGCTGAAAACATAGAAAAACATGACGGAAATTGTGGTTCAAGTTTTGCTAGGCCCACGGATTGCAGGTACCCAACAAATTAAAGCAATCGAAGTGGTCGAACTTTTCGCCCATGAAAAGGACCTTTGGGGATTTAAGTTGGAAGCTAATTTTTTATGCTTCCCTCAGCGAAATCTGTGCTAAACGAGTTTCAAAAAAAAAAAGAAAAAAGAACAAGAATCTAAGGACAGGCAATAAATTAAATGGTGTCCTTTAAATGAAGCTAATTTGGCGTTGCCACCTATTTAAAAGTTCATGTTATGTAAGCCTATGGGATTTACAGCCAAGTCAAGGATATGGAAATAAAATAAGAAATAAAGAAAGTGAGTCAAAAAATAAGGAGCAATTCAACACTTAGGAAAGGAGCTCTTAGTTAAGCAGTGGTTTGGGAATCTAGTTGAATATAAGGATGCCAGACTGTGGCTCAAGTGTTGCCATATCTTTAAAACTTGCAATTAAATTAATTTTGATTATCGCTAAACAAATTATTGCTCATTTACTGAAAATCAAGGCTCTGATTATTTTAAAAAAATTTAATATAATTATAAAAAATAGTCAAAAAAATATGACCAGGTCCTGCGACTGCTTACTTAGCTGTGATGCTGCCACTTTAAATAGTCGGAGTTGCCATATTTTAAAATATATAAAAATTAGGAGTATTTCTCAGTCTTTTCTCTTTCCATCAATCAATTTAGGATATTTATAAAATAAACAATAGAAATAACATTTCAAATCCGTCAGCAGATAATTCAGAAACTATGTCCTGCAAGAACACATGTCCTTATCATAAAGTACAACACTTTCAACTTGTCTGACAATTTCTTTAATTTTGTTCAACTTTTGAAAATTTGAAGATATTAAATATCCTATGAATATTTTAAACCAACACTTAAAATAATATCCAATCATCTGCCAGCGACACTTTCCCTTCTCTGCACTTCGTCCTTTAGAGGGGGGATGCCGACATCAAATATCAGAAAGTATCCTTGCGATATTTATCAACTTGTTATTGTAGAAGTTTCATTTGAAGCTTAAACAAGTTGAGTTATTTGTTCAACTGTCAGGCAGTGTTTTGGCCCAGTGCTGCGCCGTTGATGGCTAAAATGGCAAAAAGTCTGCACTTGAAGGCTCTGGCGGTGGTAATGAAGGCGGTGCTGAAGTTGCCGTTAGGTATAGGCGGTGCTTGGTTGGTGGGTGTTGGGTGGTGGGTGGTGGGTGGTGGGAAAAACTCTTTAAGCTGATACTTGAGACTTTGCAATGGGCTTTAAACAAATTAAGTGGCACACGGCGGGCATTTCACTTTATTGCCATGTGGCCTTTCCACAGACTCGGTTTCCTGCTTGTTGTTATTCATTTTGCTTGCTACAAACACACCCATACCTCTAGCACTCTCCTGCACACACACACACACACAGACACACACCCATACATACATACAGAAAGTGAGATGAGGTAGGAGTGAAAAGGTAAAGGAAATGCCTGCCCACCTGCCAGTTGCCAGCTACCAGCTACCAGCTACCAGCTACCAGCTACCAGCTACCAGCTACCAGTTACCAGTTGCCGGTTGCCGGTTGTAGCTTGCCAGTTGCCAGTTGCCAGTAGCCACTTGCCACTTGCCACTTGCAACTGACTTACGTGGTGTTGCCCAGATGGCTGTGCCTTAGTGGCTGACTGACTGGGTGACTGGTTGACTCTGAGGGCTGTGGCAATGGCTCCGGTGTTACCGTTGCCGTTGCCGTTGCCTGCCTGGCGGCTTCGTTTTGCTGCCTCGTATTTATTTTCGGGCGCGCCATTTACTTATACGCTCCACTTGCTGCACTTGCGCTCCTTTTAACCCCAACTAACCGCCTCACCCCTTCCCTTACAACACACACACACACATACACATTTAAGCACACATATACAATGGACATAAACTTATGGCCCCAGTAAAAGATGAGGACAAGGCTGGAAGGCAGTAGCGGAACGGAAATCAACGGCATGCGGATGTTTATCCAGGCAGTAGGAAGAGCAACGGGCCAAAGTCCTTAGCGCTTGCGAAGAACTAAGCGCAGGAAAAGGAGAAAGGGTAACGGGTAACAGGTAACGGGTAACGAGTAACGGGTAACGGGTAACGGGTAGCGGGTAACAGGTAAAGGAGAAGAAGAATTAAAAGGACAATAGCAAAAGGAAACTATATGGTAGAAGGATGTTCCCAGAGATAAGCATAGACAGTACGAAATCCAGAAAGAACACTAAACCACTGGAGCAACCAAAAGGATGAAGACCTCGACGAGGGGCATAAAGTGAGAAAGGTGAGGGCCAAAGCAAATGATAGAGTAAAATAGAAGGGGGGAGAAACAGTTAAGGAACACAATTTATAACAAATTGAACTTATAAAAAAAAAAAAATAAAAAAAAAAGACAAAGAAAGAAATCAATTTGACAAAGGGAATTGGTAAAAGCGACGATAATAAAGAAATAAATTAAAATAAAATAATATAAAATAAATTAAAAAAAAATTAAATAAAAAAAGTTTAATATATGTTTTAATTTCTATAATAAGGATATATATAAATATTATAAAAAAAAAATAAATAAAATAATAGTTAAAAATAAAAAACAAAAAAAATCCCAAAGCAATTTTAGGATATAAAAATTAAACAAAAAAGGATTTTTTTAAATTTTATAAAATAAATTAAAAAACGAAAAATTTAAAGAGATACACGATATTAAATTAAAAATGATATTTTTAAATTTTATTTATGAGAAAAGTAAGACAAAAGTTGAGATATTTTACTTAAAATATAATAAATAAAAAATATACATTTTTTTTATAAAAAAATAAAATATTTAAAATTCTATACAAAAAATAATTAAAATTCCAAAAATGTCAAGAATTAAGACTTACATTATTTAAAATATAAAATCTCTTAAGATTAAAATTAAAATAAAGATTATTTAAAAACTTTTAAAAGGAGCAAGAAAAATACAAATAAAAAAATAATAAGCCACAAGAAAAATAAATAAGATAAAGTATCTCAAAACTATTTTGAGAGATTTTAAATTCAATATAATAAATGCAAAAATAAAGTAAAGTTATCTTAAGAATTTGAGGCAGAAAAATGTGCAAGGAGGAAACTTTAGTGGTGAATCCTTTGAAGCTGCCGAGCAAGACACCAACAGAGATCAACAAATATTTGCCGCCGGTTGTATTCTGATGGGAAAAGCATTTTGCTAATTTAAAAACCCCAAGACATTTTAATTATAATAGAGAACAAAAGCAAGGGAAACCACAAAGGTAGAAATCCTTACAGGCAAGTGCAAAAGCCCATTTAAGGACTTCGAATGTCAGTTGTTCGCTTTGCACGCAGTTTAATAATCAGGCGCCATCTAAAGGGTCCCTGGCTATGGATGACTCTATCGTCACCCACATAACTCACACCACCCACACCATCCACACCACCCACACCACCCACACCGCCCACATCACCCACATAACCCCTCAAACCCCATCACACTAGACACACCAACAACACCATCCACACCGACACCCACTGGCAAAAGGCAAAGGACCCCGTAGCACAAATTGTAACCTTTGATGAAAGTTTTTCGCAACTTTGCAAACGACGAGGAACGAACGACGAACGCGGCAAACGACTCGATTTTCATTATCAGCAAAGTTTTCCGATGCGGCAGCCATTTTCTGCGCCACGCTAATTAACAGGCCCCCACCAGCAGGCAGGATGCGAGGCGTCGAGCTGGGTAGCGGTATAAGCTTCCAGGTTCGGGGCTTTAGTTGGCGTTCAGCTTTGGTCCTCGGGCTGTCTCTCTGTCTCTGTTCCTTTCCCTGTTTCTGTCTCTGTTCCTTTCTCTGTTTATGTCTCTGTCTCTGTCTCTATCTCTTTCTCTGTTTCTGTCTCTGTCTTTGTCTCTGTCTTTGTTTCTGTCTGTGTCTCTGGCTTTGTTTCTGTCTCTGTCTCCATCCCTGTCTTTGTCTCTGGTTTTGGGTCTGGGCCGTGGGCCGTGGGCCTGGGCCGTGGTCTTGGTTTGGCTTCTGGTTTGGACTTGGCTCTGGAGGTTAGGGTTTTGGGGTCACGCGGCTACTGCTGCTTTGGCTGCAGCTCTCCGGCTGTCAGCCAAAACTTTTGGTGTCCTTTGCCAAAAATTCTCCCACGCATTCATACATACATAATTAGGTTTTATGAAGGAGCGAGAGCCGAGCACAGCTCCAAAAGAAGCCATTGAAGTTGTATCATAGACACAAAAGTAACGGACGATTGGCCGTTGATATTCCATTCGCAAAATTACAAACGTGCAAAACCAAAGGACATTTATGGTACACACACCTCACACGCCCATCTCAAAACTCGCCTTAAAATATTCTCCCTTTACTTGGATCCTTGGAAGAGTCGAAGTCTCATTCAAAGGAATTGGTATTAAAGCTTCTTTCCCAAAGTAAAAGTTAATTGCTTTGTTGGCAGGGAGAAAGGGCAAGTATGTTAAACACACACACACACACACACACACACACACACGCTCATATAGGGCTCCAACATACACAAGCAAATGTTAATGTGTTGCGCCTAAACTCATTGAAGCAAAAACAGTACGTTATCTCCTCATCCCTCCTCACCCCGCCGGACCAACCACCTCCACCTCCACCCCCATCTCCTCCTCTTTGTATCAGTGCATGTACCTTCCATTATACACATCCCAGTGTGTGTGTGTGTGTGTGTGTGCATATTTTTTGTATTTTATGTTGCCATATGAATTTTTGTGGATCCTTGTATCCTTTCGCAATGGAATCGCATTTCTTGATTGCCAATGTGAAACTACACAGTGCAGGCGGCTCCCTGTGGTTGCAAGCCTAGCTAAACTACCCAAGAAACCAACCATCGCCCAGTTGAACGGTGCCGACACATACACATGCATACACCATACATATACATATATACCACTTCCTTAATAGCCACAAAATATGAACTTTCCAGCAACGACCACACCCACAACGCCCTCCTAAAGAGAACATCTATGCACAAAAGTCAAAAGGTGCTTAATATTCATAACATTTTCTTCGTGTTGTTGTTGTTGCTTTGCTTGTTGCTGTTGCAGGGGTAAAGCCAACGAGAAGGCATTTCAAATTGACTTCGCCAAAGGCATAACAACAACAACAACAAAAATAACACACAAAAAAATAAAAAAAAAACAGTAGCCAGCATTTGGTTTATAGACCAACGAAATGCACTGGAAGCAGGCTACAGACTTCATAACGTTCAATATAAGGCCAAAGCACAAGGAAGGCTCGCAAGCACACACTCACACTCACACACATATATATATATAGGCACACAAAATAAGCACTATTATTTATTGGGGCATGCAGTTCAAAAATTACACCCAGCATAACTTTAAGATGCAGATCTTATACTGTACTACCAAGGATACCACTTGGAAATATTCCCGCTTAGTTTATAGTACAGGAAGCGATTGCCACACCAAAGGAACTTTTAAAGGAATTGCTAGTTTCTAAATAAGCACCTAATTAAGTATATATGGAAAAAATAAACAAATACTAAGAAAAGTTTTATATTTCTATATAATTTTTATACTCATAAAGCGAAGTATGTATAAAAAAGAAGTTATCAATAAATGAACAATTTGTTATTTGTATAAAAATAAATAAATAAAAATTAATATATAAAAATGAAAAAAATTAAAAATATAAAAAATGTATAAATTTTTAAATTTATAAATATTGGAAAAATCAAAAAATAATTTTATATAAATCTTACTGATGATGTCAATTGATCAGAAGTTAAAGTCTGAAGTTGTTATAGACGAAGGGTGTCAGAAAGTGACTGAAAAAGGAAGAAGTAGAAAAAGTAAAAAAAATACAAAATATTCCGATTATATACAGTATATATAAAAGTCATGGAGATCAAGACACGAACTGATCCTGTCAGTTCTGCCCGTCCGTCCGCCTGTTAAGGTGAATGATAAACGCCAAGACACAAGAAATATGATTAAATAAAAAGAAGAAAAGCATCTAAAAAAAATGAAATATAAATAAATAAATAAATAAAATAAATAAAAAAAATAAATAAAATATCTAAATATTAAAATACATAAATAAAATATAAAAACATATAAATAAAATATAAAAATGTATAACTAAATATTTATATAATAAATACATAGCGCATATATGCAAAACCTTTAATGCAGATACAATTTTGCATATAAGCGATATTTCTATTTAAGCAATTAAAATTAATAATTATGATAAAAATATAATACTTAAAATATATATAGTAAGAAATATTTAAAAATGCTCCTCCCTTTTCCTTGTCCTTCCTTGCTTTGGTATTAAATAAAGTATTAAACAAAACACTTCAAAAATCCTTTTAATTACATAAAAAGCAAAAGGCAAGAAAAACCCAATTAATAAATAAAATAAAAGATAAAAGGTTAGCCTATAAAAATATATAAATAAAATATGAAAATATACAAATAAAATATAGAAATGTACTTAAATATTAAAATATATAAATAAAATATAAAAATATATAATTAAAATATAAAAATAAATAAAATAAGAAAATAGAAATAAATAAAATAATAAAAAAATATAATAATTAAAAAATATATAGTTAGAAATATTTAAAAATTCTTCGGAATATTATATTAAATCAATTTCCTTGGCCTTCCTTGCATTGGTAATAAATAAAGTATTTAATGAAACACTTCAAAGATTTTTTTAATTACACAAAGAGCAAAAGGCAAGAAAAATCCAAATATTAAAAAAAATAAAAGATAAAAGGTTAGCCTAAAAAAATATATAATTAAAATAAAAAAAATACAAATAAAATATAGAAATGTATTTTAAATATTAAAATATATAAAAAAATATATATATATAATTAAAATATAAAAATAAATAAAATAGAAAACTAGAAATAAATAAAATAAAATAAAAATATAATAATTAAAAAATATATAGTTGGAAATATTTGAAAATTCTTCGGAAAATTGTATTAAATCAATTTCCTTGGCCTTCCTTGCATTGGTAATAAATAAAGTATTAAATGAAACACTTCAAAGATCCTTTTAATTACACAAAGAGCAAAAGGCAAGTCAAATCGAATATAATCGGGAAAATAATCAATTCATGGTGAAAATCAAAAATTCAATAACAGCCTCCAATTATGAGCAATAAACCCTTAAAACAATAATTTTATCTTATGAAAATATTTGGAAAGGACATGTCAATAGACGCGTGTTAATACAGGCAATGAAAATGAAAATGGGAAAAGGGAAATGGGAAATGAAATCTGATCGGAAATTCAATATGTTAAATATTTAAATATGTGAAAATGTTTTTGTTTTCTTTTCCATTTCCATTTTCCATTTTCATGTTGTTTATTTACTTTTTTCTTTATTTGGTTTTAAATTTTTTTCTTTGTTATTTATTATATATATATTTTTTTTATTTTGTATTATTTTTATTTTTATTTCATTTGTTTTTTATTTTAATTTTATTTTTATTTTATATTTATTTTATTTTTATTTTATTTTTATTTTGTTGTTTTTATTTTTTTTTATTTTATATTATTTTTATTTCATTTTTATTTTATTTTTTTTTTCATTTTATTTTAATTTTATATTTATTTTATTTTATTTTATTTTTATTTTTATTTTATTTTATTTTATTTTTATTTTGTTGTTTTTATTTTTTT
The DNA here is from genome assembly GCA_035044505.1 of Zaprionus lineosus. Taxonomy (NCBI): domain Eukaryota; kingdom Metazoa; phylum Arthropoda; class Insecta; order Diptera; family Drosophilidae; genus Zaprionus; species Zaprionus lineosus. The sequence goes on from JAWNNX010000676.1 coordinate 2,991,072, forward strand.
TTATTTTATTTTTATTTCATTTTTATTTTATTTTTATTTCATTTTATTTTATTTTTATTTCATTTTATTTTAATTTTATTTTTTTTTTATTTTATTATTTTTTTTATTTTGTTTTTTTTTTTGTGTACATTATTTGTCCTTCGGTTGTTGTTGTTGTTGCTGCGCCAAAACAAATGTAGATAATGTGTACTTTGGCAATGTATAAAATATATTTATTTATTTATGCTTTGCGTTTATTTTTTTATTCCGCGTGCAATTCCATCGTCCGCACAGGCGGCACGTGACGCAATGGCGAATAAAACAATAAATAAATAATTGTACTTACTTTTAAAGCGTGCTGGCAATTAATTAATATGCTTGAAACCTCCAATTTCATACACAATTTAATTAAACACCAACAGCAAGCGGAAAAATTGAAAGGCCAATAAACTGACAGACAGACAGACAGGCAGACAGATGAACGGACAGTCAAATTGCCTTTGGTTTCGATTCTCATTACAAAAAAAAATTGATTTACATATAAACAGAGAATGCGAAAGTGTGAAGCGAAAGCAGGACCCTCCTTTAAAAGGATTTCTCTCTGAGGTTATGCAAATGGCGGAGGTCCTTTGTAACAAAAAACACAATAATAACAATAAATATGAGCAGGACACTGGGTATACTCTATCAGTTATAATATGTAAGGATATATTGAACACAAATATCCTTTTAATATTTTCTAATTAAAAAAAAAAAAAAATATTAAAAAAATAAGAAACCTTTAACTTTAATATTTATTCCTTTATATAAAATTTATTTAAAAAAAAAAACTCTTGTGTCCTTAAAAATTGTTATGATTTTAAATATTCAGATTTATGGATTCAGAAATTGTTGGCTTTGGTTTGACAAATGGAAATAAATGAATCCTTCAGATTCTAAAGAGCATTTCAAAATGTATCTACTGCATCCTGACGGGACAGAAAGTAATCCCAGCTTTTAAAGGATACTGACAATTAATAAACACTTCTCCCTCTCTTTCTCTCTCTCCCTCTCTCTCTCTTTGCGCAAGAAGTGAATAAATTTTTTGATGTTTAACTGAATCTTATTTCTGATTCAAGGCTGAAATTTGAGCTGCACTTAAGTGGGTCAAAGCTGAGTCCTGATGTAAGCCGAGTGGCTCATAATGCAATTAAATAAACAGCATCCTCTGCTGGCCAGGACTGCACTGCAGCAGGATCAACATGGCGTGGTGGGCGGGGGCAGCAAAATTGGTTCATAAGGCGATTAGGTGCAAAAGCCACTGAAGAACAACAGTAATTAAACAGGACACGAAAAACACCTCAGTGCTAAGTCCTTATGTCAAGACTGGCAATAGACTACTTGAAGTTAAAGAAAGGATAAGGAAAGGAAAGAAAGGAAAATTATACAATAAATTTAATAAAATAACTAAAAATATAAAATATTATAATTATGAGAAACGTTATATATAAGAAAGGATATATATAAAAATAGGATATATATAAAGAAGGTTATATATAAGAAAGGATACATATAAGGAAAGGATATATATAAAGAAGGATATACTTGAGAAATATCAATTATAAGAAAGGATATATAAGGATATTAATTAAAACGGTTTAATATAAGAAAGGATAGATATAAGGATATATATAAGGAAGGATATATATGAGAAATATCAATTATTAGAACGGATATATAAGGATATTAATTAAAACGGTTTAATATAAGGACATATATAAGGAAGGATATGTATACGGAAGGATACATATAAGGATATATATAAGGAAGGATATACTTAAGAAATATCAATTATAAGAAAGGATATTTAAGGATATTAATTAAAACGGTTTAATATAAGAAGGATACATATAAGGATATAAATAAGAAAGGAAATACTATGTATAAGAAAGGATGTATATAAGAAGGGGCTTATATAGGAAAGGATATATACATGCATTGCCTTTAAAAATGATACCCTGCACACGCACATTGAGTCGTAGCTATCTCTAAGGATACCAAGGAATCTCTTGGTCGGTATCCTTTAGTCAATTAATTTGTCTGCTCTCAAGTTCTTCTCATAATTGCTGTTTGTTTCTGTTGTTGTTGTCGTTGGGGCTCTGTAAATTTGTTCCTTTTGTTGTTGTTGTTTCTGTGGTTGTTGTTGTTTCTCAGGTTGTTGTTGTTTTTGTTGTTTCTGTGGTTGTTGGTGACAAACCATTCACGCAGTTACATATAATTGGGCACAAATTAATGCCAGTTACTGCTTTAATTTCCTCCCACTCCCCCCGCCCACCCCGCCCACACCTTCCCCTCTGACCATAAGCTCCATCTTCACTTTTGCGCTGTACCTTAGTGTGGTTGCACCTATCTCTGCCTTTCTTTGTGTAAGTGTACATATTTGTGTCTCTGTGTGTGTGGCTGTGTGTGTGTGTGTGTGTGTGAAGGTGTGAGTGTGTGTGGTTGTATATGTGTGTGTTCGCATATGTCCTTAATGGAGTTGTTGAGCGCCTGCTGTTTCTGTTATTGAGCCAGGCTAATAAATGCATAAATAGGCCATACACACAATTACACACACAATCACAATACCACACACATACATAACCACAACCACATTTACACCCACACACAATCAAATGTGCACGAAATGAAATTGCATTTTGTTTGAAATTATCGAAAATTTAATGCAAATAAACGGAATATTGGTTCACATTTTGCGCATTATTCGACTGGCTTATATCCTGTAATTAACTAAAATCAAATAATTAAAAAAAAATTTATAAATTTTAAAATGTTATAAATTTTATTTTTAAATTAATTTTTTTATTTAATTTATTTATTGCTTATTTTGCCCTCTTCAATTTAAAAAAAAAACACTCATTGCTTTAAAAAATAAATTTATTTAATTAAATTTAAAAAATTATTTCATTAATATTTTATTTAAATTTGAAAATAAATTTCGTACAGTTCCAGCAAAATTCATATCAATAGGAAGTGCTTGTATCCTGTCCTTAAATCCATATTATTATTTTTTAGACTGTCAAAAAAACTTTTGACTTCAGCCAAAACTCACAAAAATGTCGCACACATATGCACGAGTATATGTGTGTGTGTGTGTGTGTTTTTTCAAATAAATGCAATATTTAATATATTATAATAAATTTTAAAATGTGTGCAGGGCTTTTTAAAACTAAACCAAAAACTCAAAGAAATTACTAAAGCTTTAAAAAAAAAATACAACAAAAACTAAAATATAAAAAAAAAAAAAACCATAAATAAATGCATAAAGCTCAAAATACGTCAAGCTGTCCACAACAACAATAACAATAAAAACCGCAGTAGAAAAAAACAACAACAATGACAGCAACAGAAATATTAAAAACTACAACAACAACAACAACAAAGAGCAATAAAAACAAAACATTTGCCCTGCTAATTGACTAAGTGCCTGTTCAGTGGCCATGTCTATGTCCATTTTCCAAAATGTGTGTGACTTTTACTAAGTGTGTTTGTATTAGTGTGTGTGTGTGTGTGTGTGTGTGTGGAAAATATCACACTTGACCTATTTTAATGACATTTGAAGAGTGAAATGTCAAATCAAAAAAATACCCTGGAAAATATTTTCTGAGCATCCATAAAATCCCATCCTAATATCCTTTCAAATCGCTTTATTACATCCTGACAGTTGTAGACAAATTAAATGAATTTATGACGCATAACTTTTCATTTATAGAATTCAAAATGTGACATTAAAAATATTCAAATTAAGATTAATAAAATAATAATAAAAAAAAAATATTTATTGACATCGAAGGCTCAGCTTTTTAGTTACTGCTCTTATCCTGACAGCTCCTTTTATAAGCTGTCAGAGTGGCCAGATCTTTGATTTGTTGCCGGGACATCAAATAACCGAGTGTAGGACAACATGTTCCACATTAGACCTAAAATTGCATGTCCTTTGGAATGTTTTTTTTTTTTTTTTTTGTTTGCTTTACCGCCGATTTCAATAGTTTGTGCAGATAAGCGCTGGGCGAGGCAGGCAGCGGGGCAGTGGTGCAGCGGTGCGGGGGGAGGGGGGGGGGGGGGGGGGTAAATTGGCATGTCAGTCGCTGTTTGTGTCGGTCGCTGCATATGAATAATAGAAAACCGCATAAAAAATACAACCAAAAAGTTATGCAAATATGCAAATAAATATCTCTAAAGCATTTGTTTCAATTTCCCCTTTACACTGCACCCGCCTCCAACCCCCCTGCCCCTCCTACCAGCCACCCCTCAGACAATGGCCAACAAGCCGCACTCCAATCCACACCCAACACCCAATACCCTACACCATGGACGAGCCACAAGCGGATGCGCCACCGGATGCCGAACAAACGATTGGCTGCCAGGGGACAAGAGCGTTGGGTAATAGAAGCATACGTATGCATGTGTGTGTGTGTGTGTGTTTGTGTGTGTGTGTGTGCGTGTGCGTGTATGAATATGTTTTACTGTATGCGTCTACGCGCATTGCACAAAAGATTTTGTGTGTGTGCCATAAATTTACAGCAATGTCATGCAATTTACCAAAGACCACACACACACACACACACACATACAACACATACAACACACCACCCATTACCCTTCATCCTGCACACCGCACCTCGCAGCCTCCATCCGGCAACATCCCGCACATCTACCAACTTTCGGTAATTTTGATAGTAACGCATTGTGGGTGGTGGGAGGCGGGAGTTGGGTGGCGGGAGGTGGGCGCTGATGGCTGGATGCGTGGATGCATGCGGCAAAAAATGTGTAGCATACTTTTGTGCATAGTTCTCGATTGGCATCATTAAGTCGTAAATGTTGAAAGAGTGTGAGTGTGTGCGTGCGCGTATAGTGTGAGAGTGTGAGTGTGAGTGTGTGAGTGTGTGTGAGTATGAATATGGGTATGAGTATGAGTATGGGTATGAGTATGAGTATGAGTATGAGTATGAGTATGCGTATGAGTATGAGTATGAGTATGAGTATGAGTGTGAGTGTGAGTGTGAGTGTGAGTATGAGTGTGAGTGTACATATGTGTGTGTGTGTAAGGTGCGACGTTAGTTTGGGTGGCACGGGCCGCGGCTGTCTGCTTGGGATTGGGTACAGCATCGGCGGCTTGCCACATCATTTAATGCTCATTAAAATAAATGCATTGCATATTCCTGCTGCAGTGCCCCCTACCCGCAGCATCCCCCGCTGGCCGAGCAGAGCTCATTCAACGAACAGCATAGCCTTGCAGATGCGTGTCTCCTGCAACTCGCGTCACTTGACATTTTGCGGTGTTTTAATTTGACGCACGTTCAAGTGTTTTAGAATTACCAACGGCGACGACGGCGACGACGACGACGACGACGACGACGGCGACGGCAATGGCGACGACGACGGCGACATCGAAAATGAATCTAACTTCGGTGTCAAATACGCTCATATACCAATTGTCAGCTCTCGAATTGGCGGCGTTGCCATATGAATTGCAGAATGCACAGTCCTTGTCCCCGAAGGATGCCTGCGGGGGCTGCATGTGACTGCTGTGCGTGCAGGAGTTCCAAGGCGATTCCTTAGGTAATGTATAAATTATTTTAATTTGTGCTAATTAAATGAAGGTTCATTTTAATAAAGGATTTGTCAGATTCTGATAAGTCGTTACAAAATATTGGCGAATGTCCTTTTATTAATGTAGATTCATAATTGAAGGAGTGAGTAAGTGAGTGAGTGAGTGAGTGAGTGACTGAGAATCAATTTAAGGACTAATTGAATGCGATGTCGTCGTTTAGTTTCGTTTAATATATCGATTGTTATGCCAAGTGCTCAGGCCACCTGCCCGTCGGGGTGAGAGGCATTTGAATGTCCTTCCAATCGATGCGATGATGTTTAACGTTTGCCTCTGAGGTTGATGATAAGTCGCAACCGCATTCAATCAACTCTGTGACTGCTGTTTGCTGGTTGAAATGTTCGTTTATGTCAATGCCGCAAAGATGAGTTCGATGTATATGTGTAAGTGTGTGTGTGTGTGTGTGTGTGTGTATGATTTAGTATGCGTGCTTGCCAAAAAGCGGGCAACATATTCGTCCTGCATCGACAGTGGCAAGAAATTGAGTTTACGACTTGGCGCGCGCCTGCGACTGTCAGTCATAACTTGGCCAGGATACATTAGCGAGATAGGCGCCAGCTTTTGCTTTATTCATTTGAATGCCATCGGCATGGTCATGGAATTAGGGGAGGGGCGGAAAGATGAGGCTGGCGGGTAGGGGGGGATTGAGATGGCGATGGATGTTTAGCCTGAAGGCACGAGCCACCGGCATTAGGAAGCGTCTTTTATCGCCTTTTCATCGAGGTTATCCTGCATATTGCATGAGTTTGCCATATGGAAATTTATGTGTATGCATGTGGGCGACATACAGACACACACTCACACACACACACACACACACACACACATATATATATATAAATACATTTATATATTATACATATATAGATATATAGAGGGATAGATGGGCGAGGTTGGGCGGGAGAGACACATCGTTTAAATTTGAACGTGTGTTCCAGCACTCGGCATGCACACACACACACACATACATACATACGTGTGGCAACAGCATCAACGCCACCAATGGCACCAGCACCACCGGCATCATCATCTAGCAGAAGCCGCAAACATATCCTTATCGATGTTGTTGCTGTCGCTGGCAATTTCAGGCAGCGGCAGCAGCAGCACCAGCAAATGTTGCAATGGGTGTGTGTGTGTGTGTGTGTGTGTGTGTGTGTGTGTGTGTGTGTGTGTGTGTGTGTGGCTGTGTGTTGATGTGGCGCACTCAGTTATAGATTTCTTAGGGGACTCTGTTTATTATCCTTTTTTATATCCTTTCGCCTGGTTTTTTATTTATTGATGTTGTACATTTGAGTTAAGGGCGAACGGCGTCGTCGCATTCGTTTGCCATAGCTGATGCCGTTTTTCTTTTCCACACTCACACGTACAAGCACACACACACACACACATACACACACACATTCATCCATAACTAGGACACGTGGCATGTACTATAGATACAAGTCCAACAACTTCAGCGTCAGCTCCAGCTTCAGATTCAGCTTCAGCTTCAACTTCATCTCGGGCTTTGGGCCACTGGCGGCACATATAAAACAGTAATACAAATATTGCGCATACGCCACGTTCGGCCCAGCGAACAACAAAGTAGCTTCTGACCATATTGTATATAAGTGTGTGTGTGTGTGTGTGTGCCTGCTGTTGTGTGACGGTGTGACTGTTTGAGGGCGTATACGCGAGTGTCCTACAGTTTTTGTTTATGTGTATGTGTGAGTGTGAGTGTGTGTACGTGTGTGTGTGAGTGTGTATGTGTGCTGTGGAAAACGATCAAAAGTCAACGCCAACTGCCATATATATTGAACTTGCCAAGCAACGCGAGCAACCGTAACGGTTCCGGTTACGGTTACAGTTACGGCAACAGTAAAGTTGTTTGCTTTAAAACTTATTTGTTCGCTTCACCCGCCCACACGCCCACCCACCCACACGCCCACCCATCCACATGCCCGCACGCCCCTTGGCCATCCACTACTCATTTACTGACTGCAATTTCAAATGGGATTGGACACAAATTGTGGCACTCAATGCCTGAGTTGTCCTTAATGCCTTCTGCTCCTGGTGTCCACATCATCTGAGCATCTGGATCAAAATAACAATACTAAAACTTTAACTATTTTAATATTTTCCAATTTCCAATTACTCCCCCCATTTCCCATTTCCGTGTGTAATCATTGGGGGGGGCTTTGAATTTGTTTAGAGTGAGAAATGAAAATTTATAACAACAAAATTTGCCATAGTTTCGTCCTGAGTTCCGCTTATTGTCCTGTGATTCAATTGAGGTACGATGAGTAAAGATTAAGTGTGTGGGCGTGTGTGTATAGGGGCGGGGGGGAGGAGTTGGGGCTGGCATAGGGGGAATCATAATTGATTCAATTTTAATTGCAGCAATGTCCACACACACAAACACACACACACACACACACACACTGAAACTGAGACTAAAACTGAAGCCGAAGCAGAAACTGAGTCTGAAGCAGAAGCAGAAGCTGAAACGGAAACGGAAATGGAAATGGCAACCAAAGCAAACATGACAACTCGACGCGCTCGAGGCTACCGATCGATTTCATGCCAAGTCGTGCATTTGCCATTGCCTCTCGCATTGCTTTGCGTTCAAGCTGCATCTTCAACTAGTCAAATATCGTTCACTGGCACACCCCCTCCCCCCTCTCTCTCACTCTCACTCTCTCTTTCTCACTAATTCGCTCTCCTTCTCGCTCTGTCTTTAGCTTTTTGCCAGCACAGCTGAATCACATTTAATATTGGCTTGACACGTGAATTTAACTGCGCCCCGGCTGCTCGACTCCGACTGACTTTTTAAATGCGAAAATGAAAATCGTTTTCCCAAAACACAAAAAAAAAAAAAAATAAGCAAAGGATAGAAGAAAAAAAACAACCAAAGGATAGCAGAAAAAAACAGAACGAAAAAATGAAAATGCAAAAATAAAAATCGTTTGTGGAAATCACAATTTAGAAGCCACACATCCTGCCACATGCAACATTCAATAAATTCATCGAAAACGTCGAGAGTCTCGTCCTCGAATTTTGTAGGTCTTCAGTTTTTAGATAATATTTTTTGCTCCCAGCAGCATCCTTTTATTCAAATGAAGCTGCTGGATGGAACTCCGACTCTGACGTTTAACTAATTCATGGAAATTATTTTTTATTTACCACCCTCCCCCCTCCCCCCTTCACCCTTCCCCTTTTCCACCACTCCACCCTCGTCATCAAGCAACTGAATCTGAGAATCTCATATCGGTTCAGCTTTCACATTTTCCATCTCCTGCCAATAATGACGGGCAGCAGGTGCAGCCAACAGGTCGAGGCTCTCGCATTTGGGTCAAAATCACATTCAAGCTAAGCCGTAAAATTTCAGAAGCCAAATTAAATATCGAATATCGTATGTCGAATACCGAATACCGAATACCGCACATCAAATACCGAATACCGCATATCAAATACTAAATACTAAATACTGAATACTGAATGTATTAAATTGTTAGTCACATTTCAATTAAAGGAAATTTGCGGTAATGCCCCAAGCCTCGTCCTGCAGCAAGCAATAATTCATTTTTAGACAGAGATTTTCAAAGGATAAATTTTACTCAAAAAGCAATATGAAAATTTGAAATGTAATTCTTAGTTTACTTTTCATAAGTTAAAAAAAAAATTAAAAATAAATAAAAAAATTAAACAGATTATAAATAAGAGTCTGAGGTCCTTAAAAATAAGTAGTCCAGAGACAATGAAAAATATATCTATACCTTATAAAGGCGATACTCATTAAAGCCAAATAATTAATAAAATTATCTAAAGCATAATTTTGTCCTGAAAATCAAACAAATGAGGACATATAAAAAAGTCCTTCCTTGAAAAAATACCAAAGGATATGACAATGCGAGGTAAAAACGAGGAGACTGAAAAAGTAACTGATCTTTAATTATATTTTTTCTGCATGTAAGGAGCTTTAAGATAACTCAAAAAGGACCCGTGACAAAATGAGCTCCCTCGAGGGGGACCAAGTGGAGCCAAGCTGAGAGGAAGGTGGGAAGCGTAAGTGTGCGTCATGTGGGTGTTCAGATTAGCGGGCGATATCCACAAAGTAGCCAACCGAGCGGACAGCCAGGCCGACAGTCAACCGCTTCAGTTGAGTGACAGAGGCTATCAGTGCGTTTCGATCACAGTCGAAACGAGAGAAGGGGGATGGAGGACGGGAAACGGGGAACGGGGAACGGGGGACGGGGAACGAGCGATGGGAACACGGACTTAACAGAACAAAACCGGGGATAAGGATGAGAGTGGGAGGAAAACCCATGTCATGCCAGATGACTGCGAGATTGCGACAAGCGGCGGCAGTGGCAACAACAATGGCAACAAAAGTGCCAAAATAAATAAATTAAATTGTTGAAAAATGTAGAAAGAGTATACGCAAGTTTGTGTACACACATGTGTGTGTGTGTGTGTGTGTGTATGAGTGTGTATAGTACTTTCTTGTTCGTCTTCTCTTGTTATAGCTTCCAACAACACATGTTGCATACACAATCGATGCCGAAGCAATGACGAGACGTGGCAAAGTTGATTTGCTGCACGTGCGCATCATCAGAAAAAGGACAGAAGAAGGACATGGAATTCGCTCAAGCGTACACTCATTAGGACTACGGATTCAATTATCGTACAATGCACTCCATATACCTGAACAATGACGAATCTGTGATTTGTTTCCACTGCTCGCTGGGCAATCAGCGAAATAGAAAGTAGTTTTATTGAAAGTAAAAATAAAATTAAAAATTAATAACATTCTTGTAAATAACATTATGTTAACCAAACCGTTTCTTATAATAAACCCTTCTGTCGGTTCTCCCACTGTTAACATGAATGAAATGATCAAAATCAAAAATGAAATATGTCACAAGTTTACAGATGCTGTTGCTCATAACATTCTGCTAAATAGATAACATTTACATAAAATCTACCCTAAGCACTACAATGACTACTTACTTAACATAAACATAACAGAGTCACATTAAATATGGATTTGATCTAACATGATAGGGTTTCATGAATTATATTATAACAGCTACATTCTGTTGCTAACAGCATGTTAATCATCTTAACAGGTTATGTTAATATAATCGTAAGCATATTTAACAGTTATGTTATGTTAATGTAATCATAAGCATATTTAACAGTTGAAATTGTATGTTGTAATTAACAGCTTGTTTCTACTAACTAAAATAAAAATTAACACTACTGAAGAGCACATAATCGATACCATTAACATTTCAAGTTCCAATCAATAAAAGATGTTAACAATATGTTAAATGCCTGTAATGAAACGGTATACAGACGAATGGAACAATTAATTTCTGTGTTTACATAACTTTGCCCTCGCCACTTCAGGACATTTAATTATTACTCCCATTGCCCAAGTTTTGACTGGAAGTTTCAGTCGGAAACTATGGTTAGTCGTTGCCTCTTGTAACACCCCCCTCCCCCTCCACTCACCCACTGAAAGCATTGACATCTTAGCCTCTTTCGTCGTCTAATGGCAGCTCGTTAAATTTATTGCGCATACGCCCCCGTGCACCTACCTGGGAGCGCGATTTGCTTTCTTCATGGTTTCAGCTGATTTAAATGTTAAATGCGCAAATTACGGTGCACGTGCCACAGTCAGTGGCTGTCACAGTGACTGCCGAAGTGACTGTTACTGTAACTGCCAGTAAAGTCACGGTCTGCAACTGACAGTCACAATGGGCGTGCCGAAGCAATTCGGCAGCCTTTTGCTTCTGACGGCAAACAAATGCTTTGATATTTATTGCCCACCAAGTCACCCAGTTATCCAGTCATCCAGTCATCTAGTCACCCAGTCACCCAGTCACCCAGTCACCCAGTCACCCAGTTAGCCTGACACTCATCATCATCTTCTACGTGGTGCGGGCACTTCAGGCACTTCTCAAGTTCCTAGGAAAAGGCACAGTTACGCTTTGTGAGTTGCTAAACTAATGTTTCACTTCGTAATGCGAATCAAGGATCAGCGTGCTTGCTCTGAGAGCCTTTGCCTATTCTCTCAGTTATTAACATGAACAGTGGGCGTAACGCTATTCTGGGCGTGAGCAAATAAATAAAACGTTCAACTTATTTATAGCTTGAAAAATCGCAAAAATGTGAAAAGTTTCTTGTCAAATAAGAAAAAAAAAGTTTTCCAAGTTTTCAACAGAAAATCTTTTGTTAATATTCATGCTATGTTAACATCAATGTTATGTCAACATCAATGTTATGTCAACATCAATGTTATGTTTACATCAATGTTATGTTAACATTAACATTATTCCTACAGCTTTTACTTAAGATTTATAGTATGAATCCAAGCACTCAAAACTATTTTTACTTGAGAATGAATAATTATTTTAACTGTCATTCATTTAATAATTTATTATATATTATTTCTCATTATTCTTTAGTTAAAAACTGTAAAGGAATTAAGGAATCAGTTAACACTTAAATCTGATCTGTGCACTTTGAAATTTCAAGTAATTTTTCCACCTCCTCAGCCCAAATGAAGTTTTCATCTCATCACGAGTTTTCGCACTAATTAGATCATTTAACGTATTTATGAAATTTGCGAGCATCGAAAGTGAGGAATGTGGGTGGTGGGTGGGGGTCCCTGTCGACAGACCTTTTAACCCTTATCATATACATAAATCGTCAGGGCCAGCAGCCCCCTGAGGGTTAACAGCGTACTAACGGGTTCACGCTCGAATTGCCCTTGGCAAGCATTTTTGGTATTTTGGTAATTTGGTATTTTGGCTTTCGTTTTCGCTTTCGGCTTCAGTTTGGGTTCTGCTCTGCTTTGCCTTGCTCTGCTCTGCTCTGCTTCGCTTTGCTTTGCTTTGCTTTGCTCTTTGCTTGGGTTTGGTTTGGGTTTGGGTTTGAATGGGTTAGATTGGGTTTGGTTTGGGTTCGTAATGGTTTGGTTTGGTTTTGTTTCGTGCTCTTGGCCACTTTTGAAGAGCTTGGCCCGTTGCCGTGTTATTATGTGCACTCTGTGCGCTGGGCCCTGTAATTTATTTATGGCCACATAATAAATCTGTGCATAAGACATTGGCCAGCCCAACGGTCAGAGCCGCAGACGTTAACAGAGTCCGCCAAGCGGACTCTCGTCGTTGGCGAGAAATACACAAATTGTGGTAAGGGGACCGATGGGTGTTATGGGATGTGAGTGGCTGTCAGAAAAGGATGTGTTTGTGTATGTCTGTGAGTGTGTTGATGTGTGTGGAATGTATACGTCCTTCTCGTACGTACGTACAATTCTCTACAAGTCCCTCCACGTCTTTTAATGTTATTCTTTTTATACTTTATTGCAGTGTCATTTGCGCAAACTGTTGTTAATAGCCATGCGGTGACAGTACTCAACTCCACCCAGGAGCTACCTTTGTCCTATACCCTTACGGAGTGTGCTTAAGTTATATTATGTCACTTAACATATGTATGTTAAATAAAATAAATTACTTAAACAATAAAGGCAAATTATGCAGATCGTGTGAAAAACAATGAAAGTGCCCCAAACGACACTTGAGAACAAATTTAATTTTTACTACTCTATGTATACTGTTAACTCACTGTTCTGTTATCGGTGGATCTTTCTCAAATGTTAGCTAACAGAATAGTGTTACATTTTAATATAGGTGTCTTTATACACATATTTATCTAAGTTATCGACTAACTTGGATGAAATGTTAGCTTACAGAATAGTGTTAACTTTAAAGGTCGGTGTGTATCTCACTGTTAAGTTATCGATAGATCTACATGAAATGTTAGTTAACATAAAAGTGTTGAGTTATTAATGGGCTCATATGATATGTAAGCTAACATAATGTTAACTTTTAATATTTATTAATGTTTCGAAAAAGTAAAGCTTTCGACTAATTTATATATAATGTAGGGTATTCAAAAGTCGTATATTTGAAGTAAAATTCTCAACAATGTTTTCTCACGAGCCTCAACTCATACAACGTTCAACGTGGGTGAATAGCTGTGCTTCATTAGAGTCGCACTAAAATCAATAATGAATCAGCCAACATTCTGCTTAGTCAGTGGCAAACTGACTGACTGACTTGCTGCCTTTTCGACTGACAAAACAGCAGCCAAGTGCCGCCTATTTAGGCCTGTCTTGGAGGCGGTCTAACTGCTCCTTAGATCTATTTTGACAAGCACCATGAAATCAAAATGCGTAACCCAATCGGCAGCCTTGAAACGTCTTCTTCCCCCCAAATTGCGTATCATTCTCTGTGACACACATTTAGTTTGAATACGAGGGTAGCTTTAGAAATATTTTCATTTCCCTCTCATTTGCTTTAAAACCATGTGTGTGTCATTATGAGCTTTGTGTTTGAAAGCCAAAACCAAAGCAAAGCCGTATTTAATTTTTGGTACGATTGTGTTTATTTAATAAATTGGGTAGATTTGGGAGTTTCGTTTGACCAGTAGAATAATCATTGGCTCAAAAGCTTAACATTGCACGCTTTATTACCCTGCCTATGGTAAGACCCACTCTCCCTAACCTCAATGTTCCAGCTGTCGGATTTTATGCATTTAAATAAAATAGAAATTATTGAGCGGTTGCAAAAATAAGACCATTCAATGCACAATCAACGTATCGACAGAGGCGATCAGCAACATGCGCACAAGAATGAAATATAATCAGAATATTTGCAAGGACCAAAAACTAAAATTGAAAACTTCAACAAGTGAAATTCAGTTTAGTTGACTTTTAGAATACCCTACATCCTAAGAGCAGAGCTGCATAAAGTCATTAATTAGACACATTTATAAAGGATGATATATATATAGACTTCGATCAGATGAGAGTCATATCCTTCAAGCTGTTATAAGTCTATAAAACTGTTATATGTCCCTCAAACTGTTATATGTCCTTCTAACTGTTATATGTCAATAAAACTGTTATATGTTCAGCAAACTATAATATATCCATTAAACTGTTATATGTCCATCAAACTGTTATATGTCCCTCAAACTGTTATATGCTGTTATATATCTTTCAAAGTGTTATATGTCTATCAAACTGCTATATGTCCATAAAACTTTTATATGTTCATCAAACTGTTATATGTTCCTCAAACTGTTATATTTCCAAAAAATCAATATATATCCATCAAACTGTTATATCTCAATCAAATCGATATATGTCCATCAAACTGTTATATGTCTATCAAACTGTTATATGTCATATAACCTATTACATAGTTTCACTCATCTTGCATTGGTGTAGGGTACTTGAAGTGTCGAGCCACGCGATGAGCAATGCAATTAAAGAGCATGTATACATTTTTAAAGCTGAGCCTCGATTATCCGGAAATCCACATTTAGTATTCAGTATTCTGGTCTGTTTTATTTATTAAACAAATGCAAAACATGCAACATTTGCGTGCAACAATGATGCCAGGACCAAGCACTAAATAGAACGAACCGAACTCCAAATACTCTTTCCCAGGAGTTGCATTCATTTACCGCATAATTAATGGGAAAATTCAAATTAATTTAAGAAGGAAAAATCAAACTATTTTTAAAGTGATTTTCTATGCAGATGTGATCTCCATTAGTCGAAGTTGTTTTTTATAAATTATTTTTATTTTACTATTACGAGGTTTCACTGTACATGTTCTAGTATTTTCTATAGGCAATTCTTAATTTAAGTTTGTCTTTGGTCCTCATCAGCGTAAGGTCGATCTCTCAAGACATTCAATATTAAAATATAAGAAATTTTTAAAATATTTGTTTAGGTTAAAGGATTTTTTAATTTAAAGATTCTAGAATTTGAAATTTTTGAAAGAATCTCAAAATCGAAAAATTTGAAATAAATTTTATTATTAGTTATAAAGGAAGACTTTTACTTGGATGATTTGTTGAGCGTTTGACTGAAGGTGAGGAAGCTTTCAGAGAATTCTCCATCGACTTATGGTTGATTAAGTTAATTTATATACTAAGTTGGACCAAGAGTTACGCAGAGAGGATATTTAAAAATGTCCTTTTGTATATAATATATATACAGTGCCTCCATTTTTATAGTTCGAGAATATTTTTAAGCTTTACAAATTTCCTGGTATCAAATGCTTAAATTAAAGTTGGACATGTTTTGTCTGTCTTAAAGATCTTAAGGAAGTATCCTTGTGTGTCGATCAGTTTTCCAGTTCTCTCAGATATCCAAGATATGTCCTTTTAACGTAACACTAAGTATAAGTATGTATTACAAAAAAATTATCCTCTTAATTTTGATATTTTTAGAATATTTCTAGCCTTTGAAGATCTTCCTTTATTTAACATATTTTCCATAAAACTGGGAATATCCTGCCCGTCTTTAGGTGATAAAATATCCTTGTTATATATATTTTAATAAAATTTGTAGAGAAATTTTAATTCGTTGCTTTGTGTACAATATTTATTCGTATTATTCGTCTGTTTCTCATTATGCTTTCGCTTGTACTTCTGTTCTCTCTTATTAGATGTTATATCCTTGCTCCTTGCTCCTGGCTCCTTGCTCCTAGCGTACTTTGTTATTTTTATGCTTGATTTATGCGTCGCCGCCAAATGAGAAACCACTTAGGCAATGCGCCCTGTGCCATTCTGTTTTGGGTGCTGTCCTGACCCGGTTCCGGTTGTCGGCACTTGTGCATAATTTAAATGCCTTAAGTCTTTCTGCAGGCGCTAAGGAGCAATGGCTGAATGCGGGAACGGGAGGGGGCGTGGCACAAGTCCAAGGGGTCGGACTCTTAATCAAACGTACTTGTAATTCCTATAATATAAGTTGAACAATTTGTTTTCGCTCGGAAATCCATTGAATGCCCCACAAGTGTACAGACACGCACACACATGCAGGCACACACACACACATGAACATACATACAAAAATAAATACAAAATAAAATGGAGAGCAAAAGAAAGGGCGAGAGACAAAGACAGGCAGTGAGTGAAGAAGTCAGAGTGATAGGGAGGGAGTCGAAGAGGGGGAGTGAGAGAGAGAGGGGTGTGTGAGAGAGGGAGAGAGAGCGAATAAGTGTGGGTTTGGGTTCGCCGCTTTACGACTTCATTTGGCGTTACGTGATATTGCAAATAATGAAAAACCCGCAGCGGCAACTAAAAAGCAACAGCGTAAAACTGTCGAAAAGGGGGCGTTGCGTAAGGGAAGGAGGCCATGGCATAGTGGGGTGAGGTGGGGGGGAGTTGAGAACGCTTCCGGGCAGCTGTAATGGCAACAGTGTCGGGTGGTCGGATGTTGAGGCCGGTTAAATGGAATTTAAGTAAAACATAAACGTAAACGGATATAACCAAAAAATGTAGCGATGTTTGGCACGCGACTTTACACGCAGGTAACAACAACAACAACAGCAATATCAGCTGAGTGTGCGTGTGTGTGTGTGTGTGTGTGTGTGTGTGTGTCTAGCACACTGACACACTAACAAGCCGCATAACAACAAAAGCCCCAAAACCGAACTAAACCAAAAATAACAAGGAAACAATTTTTATTCAGCAAGAGAAATACGAAAAAAGTCCCGGCAGGCGGCATAGGGCGCAGGGTGCTAGGATGTGGGATGTGGCAAGTGGGGCGGCAGGTGTAGTGTGGGCGTGGCTGTATGTCTGTAAAGAAAACTACACGTGCAAAAATAGAGAGGCGAAGCAAAAAGTTAAAGCAAACCGAAACAAAACAAAACGAGACGTTGACGGCCTGCGATAAAGTTATTTGATGAAGGATTCTTTTTGTTACTTCCAGCATATGAAAGTACCCAATGGAGGGATTAATGCTGTTATCGATACTGTTATCGAAATTCGAATTTCAAGCATATAATTGTTTCTTTAAATTTACAATAAAAAATCTAGTAAATTTACCCCTTGGAATTTAAATATTTTTAGCAATTTAAAAGTATCGATTACAGCGGTTGCCCAGGCATCGAGGCTCAGCTGACGTTGCCACTCATTAAAAGTATCGATTCTAACGACTTTAATTAACCAAATTGATACCTCAATTAACTTCATTTGACTTTCAAACACTCGCGACGCCATTCAATACTTTGGCGAGCAAATGAAATCTGATCATTTTGAGTGTTTGTAATTTACTTAAAGTTTCCAGGATCAAATTTTAGCAAAAGATCCTTGGATGCCAGTCACGGGTACAGCAACAACAAAAAAAATGGTTCAAATCTTCAATAGATTTTGGTTTCTCTCTCCCATATTTAACGACCCGCGGGGGTGAGTCCCCGTGGCTTCACATGTCCCTGAACTAAGTTCACATCACGCCCGCAATGTAAAGTGACGCGTGCTCAGATGCAGCACACAGACAAGGAAAACAACACACTGACACACACACACACACACACACACACACACACACACACTCACAGACACATACACACATCAATAACCTGTAAGCGTACACACAAACAACACACAAATAATATACAAAGACATACAAAGAGAAGGTAAGCGCGATACGGGATTCATGATGTTTTCTGTTTGCCTTCGTCCTTTCAAAGGGTTTTGTACGAGGTTTACCTTTACTTTTCCATGTATTTTTTCTGTTTTGGGTACATGTACCGTTATTTTCATTCGTATTCAGCCGAGAAAGGTATTAAACCGGAAAAACACGTTGCACATCGATGTATTCCCCAGTGGTCGCCATATCCCTACTATTCCTGTCCAAAGTCCCTCTCCAAACAACTTTAACCAAAACCCCACCCCTCCGCGGCCCAGAGCCCATCTACTTATCCCTGTAGCTGTAACTGTAGCTGCTCCCATCTCCTCATCGTCAGCTTCAGCGGTGGCACGTGTTTTAACGTGAAGTCCCCAACGTGGACAGTGTCGGCATCCGCTTTGCCACCTGGGTGACCGGCAGCGGTGCTCGCATTGGACAGGTCCTTGAATGCACGGTTTAGAATAGAATATAGATGACGGGGTTGATGGATGCTTAAGGGGGCAAGTGGGCAAGTAGGGAAGTGGGGAAGTGGGGAAGTGGGGAAGGAAGGCAGGTAGCTACGATGGTGGTTAAGTGGATAGTGATAAGAGGGGCGAGGGGTGAGGGATGAGGGGTTAAGGGTGAGGGATGCAGAGTGAATCATTTTGTGGCCGCCACCGAATCCAATAAGATTACAAGCGACTCGCGTACAGCGTCGTAGAGAGTGGTCTGACTTCGAGGGCACGGATGTTAATTAAAAGTGGGCCCAGCGATGAAATTAGTTAATTAATATTAAATTCAATTTGAGGCCGAGACCCTCGGCAGGACGTGCAATTAGTTTATCAAACGAGCGCCTCGAGTATTTGAGACATTTATTCGCACGTGACACCATTAAACCAAGTGAATCGTGATGCATGCGTCTCCAGGTAAATGAGTCTTGGAAACCACAAGACAACTGCATTCACAGCATTTGCATATACAATACACACACACACTCACTCACACACACACACACACACACACACGTACATAGAGCCGAAAACCAATCCCCATCAATAAAACTGCCAGCAACCTAACAAACTGCGACGATGGATTGAAACATTTGAAATTGTAAGCATTACTTTGCCTTCCTTCAATCAATACACATCAAATGTACTCGATGGTCTCTTGCCACAACCCACAAGGACCAAGAATTTGAAATGGTTTGCTGCAAGGAGCTGGAGCCGGAGCCGAAGCCGTGAACTTGCACAAAACGTCACAGCCAAATGAATTCAAGATTCAAATGAACGAATGCGAAATGAACCAAAACATAAATGAATCAAGCGTATAACATTTTCATTCACTGATATCCTTGTGTGCAAAGGAGAGGCCCGATCATACAGAAAATATCCTCACCATGAAGGAGTTTACCTCAAATTTATTTGCATTGAGTTTTGAGATGAATTATTTGAAAAAAGGTTGATTCTGGCAGTTTATGTGACTAATAAACGATGTGCATTTATGTGTGTATTCACTCAGGATATCCTTTAGTCAAATACATTCTTCAAGGACCTTCCTGTTTGCAAGTGAAGGATACCTACATGTTTGACCAAAGGTACATAAATGCAGATGCAAGCATTAAGTTGTTGATTATCCTGATAATACATAGCACACACATTCGCACACATCACACACATATATACACACATATATATATATATATATATCGATACATATATCGATCAACCATCAATCAGATGATAAATGGCAACTGCATTGAATGCCATTGCCTCTAATATGTACTATAAACTTTTTGCTTCCGGTTTGTATTTCAATTTAATTTGCACACACACACACACACACACATACATACACACAAGCACACACACATCTTCGCCTGTGGCTTAGGCTATTTATTGCTTATCCCTGAAGGAGCAAGTGCATCGCAAATTCGTCCATCTGCTTGGATATGCACTTTTAGTCTCTTAATTTGGTTTAGCATGCAAAAAGCAAAGAAAATTTTACAATTTTGCATACATTTCCACAGGATCCTTTAAGCCTTTTCGACAGTACGAAAAATTGAAATAAATTTCATAAAAATTTCAATTGAAGAAAAGAAGATGCCAGACAGAAAAGGACAACAATATGCGAATATGAGAAACAGCAACAAAACTAACCACAAAATAGAAACGTCAAAAACAATATTCATATTCAAATAGCCAACAAATTTATAATATTAATTAATACACACACACACACACACATGCATATATATTTATTTGTATATTTTTGCAGAGAAATTTGAATGGCAATTTATAGTACTTAAAAAGTCCTTGAGCAGCTTGCCACAGTTGCATGCAACTAGAGAAGGATCCACTCTCACTTTGTCATGCAGCTGGCCACAAATGAAGGACTTGCACAGCTTGAATAACTTTAAATATGGCCATTCACGCGTTATGCGGTTAAGAACCGATTCAGTCACAGTTCACTTGATAAATAACTTTTGTTATCAATTTATTTTTTGTTTCGATTATTCCTTGAAATTCAGATTTCAATTCTTCATTAATTAAAGTTGCCCTTTATTCAAATACTCAACTTACGGCTAGTAAGCTTTAAGTTAAATTGAACCGGTTAAAAAACCGTTTGGAAAAGAGTTTAGTATTTAAATAAAAATAATTTTAATATTCGACTTAAAAATATTTAATATATTAATTTAAAGTTTCAATAAATATTTTTTGTTTGAAATCGAAACGGTTAAAATTAATTTCAAATCTGGATACTTCAAATTTCAACTCCATTGGTATTACTTCAAAAATATTAGATTGTAAATATTCGATTTCCGAATTTCAAGTTTTATACTCAATTTTAGTTTATTCAAATATTTATTGTTTAAAATCGAAACGGTTAAAAATAAATTTCAACTCTTGATACTTACATTTCAATCGGTTTGTTATTGATCATCATTTCTAGAATAATATTTGATTTCAAATTTCAATACATTTTTTTTATCGATATCGAAACGGTTAAAAAAAATTTCCAATCGAAGCACATATATATACTATTTCTTTAAATATGCTAAGCTTTAAATACTCGACTTTCGAGCAACAATATATATTTTTTATTCAAAATCGAAACAATTTTAAATTTTGGTACTTTAATTTTAACTTAATTCGAAAACGCTCAGCATTACCTCAAAAATGTTTGATTTTCAAGACTCGATTTTAATATTTGAAATTTCTTATCAAATTTTATTTTTTAATAAATATTTTTCTATCTGATTTCGAAACGGTTAGAAATAAATTACAAATTTCCGCACGTAAATTTAAGCCCGAATCGCAAATATTCAATTTAATTCAAAAATAATTAATTTTAAATTTTTGATATTAAAAATTTTCAATTTCATATCAATTTTGAGTTTCAACAAATATTTTATTCCCGATTTCGAAACGTTAACAGATAAATTTCATATCTCAATTCTCAAATTTTTAAATGTTTATTAATTATTTTTTTAAATATTGTATTTCCAAAATTCAACTCTCAAAATTTAAAAAAAAAATTTTTTTTTTATTTTAAATTAAATTTAAATATTCCACTTTTAAAATTTTCTAAAAAAATTTGTTTCTCTCCAAATTTTCAAATAAATCTTTTTTTATTTATTTTAAATCAAATAAATTTAAATTTTAAAGTAAATTTTAAATTGAATTCCAATATTTATTTATATTTTTGAAAAATTTGTGATTACTTTGATTCATTTGAATTTTTATTTTTATGAGCAAGTGGATTATGTAATAAGATCCCGATCATGATGTACGATCCTTGCCATTGATAATTAGGGCATTATCCTGTCAAATTGCTTGCGCTCGGTCGGCCATTTTCTTTTGAGCCTGTGACTGCGGCAGGAGCAATGTCTCTTGGCTCTGAAGCTGCCGGTAGAAATTCGTGACGCCCAACAACTGTAACTCTACCAGATGTCCGTGTGTGTGTGTGTGTGTGTCTGGATGTGTGTGTGTGTGTGTGTGTACATTATTTAGTTTTTGTGCCATTTGCAAGAAGAAGAACAAAAACAAAAACAGCTTGGAAAATTCTTAGCTTGTGTTTCGTTTTGTTTACCCATTTTCATTTTTTTTTCTCCTTTTTTTTTCTTTTTGTTGCTGTGGCACATGTTGTTTCTGCAGTGGCAGTGGCAGTGGCAGTTGTTGTTGTTGTTGTTGTTGCTGCTGCTGCTGCTGTTGGTAGTGCAATGAATATTTGTTGTTCAATTTTATTGCCAAACTAAAGCGAGCGAACTTTGCTGCTGCTTCGTTTGTAAATGCACAGGGATAATCAAAGGGATTTGCGCCGCATGCACACGAAACGATGTCCTGCACAGCTCCGTTCAAGTATGTGTGTGTGTGTGTGTGTGTGTGTGTGTGTGTCTGTTCATCTGTGTATGCATTTATATGCGGATGTACATATTTGTATGCATTCACGTTGTACAACTATACAACAATATCAACTATAAATATTTTAGTTTCATTTGCCAAATGTTGCTCCTGAAATTGCATATCCTTAAAAACGAGTCCTTCTCTTCACGTACGTTGTGTCTATCAACTATTTTGATTTGAAATTTTCCTAATGAAATCAATGCCAATAACTCAAAGACTTAATTGAATGCGTTAATGGGGAATTTATTGTAGCCTAAGCATTTGAGGTCCTTCACACTTCTTCCTGTGCTTCCTGTTCTTCCTGTTCTTCCCGTGCTTCCTGTTCTTCCTGCTCTTTCCTGTTTTATTCACAATTACCTTTTACATATAATTTTTTTTATTGCTTTTCACGCCTCGGGAACAACTTAGGCAACAATCCAAGGCTATTAGCAGGCAATTTTCTAGGCCAGCCAAGTGTATGTATATCCTGGCCCCGTCCAAGGATACCCCATGTCAAGTTCAGATACAACAAGTCTTATTGCCGTTTAGGGCATTCCCAAAGATTACCAAAGTTGAAACTCTATTTACTTTTATTTATAGCTAACTTTGCACTGGTGTGCGTCTGTGTGTGTGTATAGAGTATGTATGTGTGTGTGTGTGTGTGTGTGTATGTGTGTGTAGATGTATGCATCATATGCATTGATTCAATATTTATATTTTATGTTGTTAGATTTTCTGTGTTCGTTGTTGCTTCTGGTTTTCTTTGCTTTTGTTGTTGGTTTTTTCTTGTTGCTTTTGTTGTTGCTTTTGTTGTTGTTTGAAAAGTTTATTTAATGTGCAAACTTCGGCCTATTTATTTTTATTACTCTCACAGCAACAATTATGTATATTTGCCAAATTGAATATTTTGTTGTCAACAATCGATGTATTGTTTAATTATATGTAAATAAAATGTAAATTATTTTTTATTTTTTTATTTTTTTACTTTTTTTTTTTATTTTTTATTTTCCGACAAGTGACCTTAAATTTGATTTAAGGTGTGAAAATTGTAAATATATATGTCCCATCCATATTATCATGTTCATGATCCGGATTATAATCCGCAATGAATAGATAAGTTGGGGGTGTTTTTTTTCCATATGAATAACATGAATAATTAACGAATCATGTTAAGTCTTAGTCAAGTTGAGATTCATGAAACGAGTGTCAAATGACTGGAGGATAAATGATGTTAAAGGACGCCAATAATAAACTAAAATCTGATAATGAATAATGAACAAGGATTCTACATATAAGGATGGAAGGTCTTGGGTTTCTTTGCCCGATGCCTGCTGCCTGTTGGCTGTAATTCAAGCGAATTAATTAATTTATTACAAATAATTAATCAGCGGCAAATTATGTAATCAGAACATAGTTTCTTGATTGCATGTTAAATAAAATAAATTAATTGCCAATTATTATTTTAAATTGTTTTCAATCAAATTGCGTATACGCATAAAAGTGCTTAATTTGCAGTAAAGAAAATGTACTGATTGCAAAAAAAAAACACAAGTAAATAAATATTAAAAAAAAAAAATATAAAAAATAAATAAATATTAAAAAAAAATAAATATAAAAAAAAAAAAATAAATATTAAAAAAATAAATAAAAAAAAAATATAAAATAAATATCAAAAAAAAAATATTATTTGCCAATTGAAACTTTGATTGATTTCCCTTGGGTTTGCAACAGCTGAAGCTACCGCCTTTTTAATAACCCATATTCCATGTCATTTACATTTTGATGCAATGTAATTAACATTCGTTACCTTCGATGCAAACAGTTAAATGCCGCTTTATACGCTTAAAGGCAGCCAACCAACAACCGTTTAATGACTTCGGCAAGTATTCAAATTTCAATTTGATTCAACTTTCGTTTGGCTGCATTTCAAATTGAGTTCCGTCCGTCCGTGTGTGTGTGCGAGTGTGTGTATGTGTGTGTGTGTGAAATTCGTGTGTTAAGCGAGCGCTTTATTTGAACGCATGTTCTGTGGGTGTATGCGTGTGTGTGTGTGTGCAACCTGTAAAATGCATTTGATTATTGTGCATGTTAAATGTGCACTTTAGTTACTGTTGTTGTTGTTGTTGTTGTTGTTGTTGTTGTTGTTGTTGTTGTTGTTGTTGTTGTTGTTGTTGTTGCTGCTGTTCTTGTTGTTGGTGCTGATGCTGCTGCTTTTTGCAAACTTAAGTGCATAAATAAACACATTTTAATTAAATTAAAATAAAATGCATATCGCATGCATTTATTATCGATGTTCACATCCGACATCCGACGATGAGTTGCCTCCTCCCATTTTACAATGCATAAATTTATGTCGCAAAATGTGTTGCCTACTTTTAGGCTCGCTCGCACGTTCATACCCCAAGTCCTTAACTCTACAATTGTGAATGTGCGTCTGACTGTGTGCGTGTGAGTGTGTGTGTGTGTGTGTGTGTGTGTGTTTGTGTGTGTGTGTGTGCCTATGACTGTGTGCGTCTGACTGTGTGCGTATGAGTGCATATGTGTGTGTGTGTGTGTGTGCGTCTATACATGTGATTATTTATGTGCAAGAAAGATGGCTGGAAAGGGCCTTGGCTTTAGTTTTCCAAATCGAATTAGACCCAAGGGTCGAATTGTGCAACATTTTCGATTTCGATGGAATGGAAAGTGCAACGCCATGGGACGAGTTGAACTCGTTTACTCGCTTAATGCCACAGCCAAGTGGCAATCGCTGGGATTGACTGGGTATTCCCTCGATTCCCTCGAGTGCAGCCAGCCGGCGCACCGGATTGATGGGTGGCACTTATCCAACTAATAAAGTTACTCGACAAAAAAATAAATCGTCCCCCAAATCAAGGTAATCGCCGACGATGCAGCTGAGGGAATTCAGAGGCTTGAATTTTTAATTTTTTATTTAAGCATCATGATCATGGGCAGCAGTTCATAATATAACTATGAGTTAATCGATAACCGATAGTATCTGCTAATCAATGATAAGCGATATTTTCTTGAAATATTCAAATTTATCGATAGTTAAAATACATCGCAAGATCTTTAATTTTTGGGTCTTCTATAAAATGCATTCAACAAGGACTTAATGAAAGTATTTAAAAAAAAAACCGAACATGAAATAAATTCAATATCAAAATAAATTAATAAACAAATAAATAATTCAAAAATTTTGAATTTTGAAAAAAAAATTTTATAAATTTTTATATTACCCAGCGAACTTACATAAATGCCTTATAAGGTCTAGATTTTACTTGCTGTGAATAAAATTAATTTTCTCAGATATAGGGATAATTTTAAAGAGCAATTGATCCTAACCGAAAAAAGCAGAAAAGGATAATTCAAAAAGGATTTCATTCATAGAAATAAAGCCAACAAATTTAAAAAATTAATAATAAAGGATAATGATGATGTGGCAGCAAAAGTTTCAAATATATATAACAGTCAATACTTCAAATTTCGAATAATTAATGTGAATAAATGAATGAATGTTTGAATGTGAATAAATGAATGAATTTTTGAATGTGAATAAATGAATGAATGTTTGAATGTGAATAATTCGACTCACCTGTTAATTTTGTCCTATGCAAATGTCGTTTGTTTATTGCGAACCTTTTGGGTTTTGGGTTTTCGAATCGTGTCCTTATTTCTAACGAATTTTATACCGTAATCAAATGATCCCGAATTAATCTTATGGCTTCTTGTGGCACTCACACTGAACATCTTAACGTGGCCAATGGAATTATTGACAGAATTTTCATAACTGATATTTGTTGATAGCAATAATTTTGTGGCCACAAAACTGATGCGGGTAAACAGAAAACGCCAAACCAACAAAACCAAAAAAAAAAATCAAAAAAAAAAAAAAAAAATTATAGCAAGAAGAAGAAAAGTAAATAGTAGTAAACGCGGAAGCAACACACAACACGTAATTTATTTATTTATTATTTTTTTTTAATTTATATTTTTTATATGTGTGAAACAAAAAAAAAAAATATTTTTCTATTTTTTTTATATATTTATTTGGCGTGGAGAATTCGGCGAGCCAGAAATGCGGATAAATTAGAAATCACAACAAACATGAAGCGGCGGCAACACACGCACTCGATACAAAGCGAAGCTCGTAAATTCCAAAACTCCGTAACGCCGTTAACCGTATCAAAAACTTACGACGATATCGCCTCTGCCCGGCTCATTGGGTCACTAAAACAGCAGCCAGTTTCATAGTCAGAATGCCGGAGTGCCGGACTGCGAGTGCGAGTGCGGCTGTCACTGCGACTGCGACTGCGACTACGACTGCGACTGCGACTGCGACTGCGAGTGTGACTTTGACTGAGACTGAGACTGAGACTAAGACACGGGAGAGGACACGTTGCCCGCTGCAAATACCGAAACTGACTGCACACAGCAATGTTTTGGCTGGCAATTTTAAGACGCACAGCACACACGCACAGGACGCAGAACGACCATCAGAACGACAACCACGACCAACGACAACGACAACGACAACGGCAACGGCAACGACAACGGCAACGGCAACGACTACGATAACAACGACGGCAACGGTAACGTCAACGACGACGCCAACGACGCTGACGACGACGACGACGCCAACGACGATGACGACGCCAACGACGACGACGACGACGACAACGCACGAACGTTCTGAACAACAGCGACAGCTGTTTTCGCACAGGTGCCGATTGAGTCTCTGCGCATGACTCGTGAGCATTGAGCAGAGTTCACAACTACGGCTAAGCCGCAGCCGGTTGATAGTCGGGCCGACCGAACGACCAAACGAACGATACGAACGGATACGATGCGATGCGATGCGACACGAAGCGATACGAAACGAGCAAATGAAGCGGCACGCGACAACAAAAAACAAGCGCAAGAACGACGACGCAACAGCGGCCAACAAGCCACAAAATTGGCGCGCAATTTCAATTAGTTGATGTCCTGCCCCACTGCCCCCCTGCTCCTTGAGCCTATGCTCATGCAATGGGCCATCTCTCTGTCTCTGCACTGCGCCGTGCTTCACGTTTCGTAGCATTTCGTCTTGTCTCGTCTCGCCAGGCCATCAATTTCTTCTTGGCCGCCAGTCAACGTCTGCTGCTACCTTTAAGGCCCATCCCATCCATCCGCCATCCGCCATCCGCCCACCCTTCGCCCATCACCCGCAGCCAGCTTGTGCCACTTCATGCCACTCCTCGGGCCATCATTAGTTGAATCTGAAGTTCACGGACTGGCGCTCTGTTTAATTTGCCGTTGAAAGTGCCCACGTCCGGCCAAGCCAACCACTCGATGTGGCTAAAAATCTGATCGCTATCCGATACTTGATGGACTTGAGGCGAATGTTTCAAGTTGCTGACATGCAACGAGTGTCCTGCCAGAGGATGTGGTTAAATTCTCTGCTTGTCATTCAAAACTCAAGCAGTGGGCGAGAGGCTGCAATTTCAAGAAAAATAATTCACTTATAAATAAATTAAATATTTATCCTTTCTTTCTATCCTTAGTATCCTTGTATGCATATGTAGAGAAATGTCCTTGACTTATGGGGAAATTAAAAGCATAATATAAATTGAAAATAATACAGAATTTCATAGACCAAAAGTCATCTCTTCTTCTGTCTATAATCTTGACATTTTTCTGCATCCTTCACATTGCCTTGTCGAACCGGAAAACTACAATAACTGCAAATGAAAATGCAGCACATGTTTCCATGCATATCCTTAAGTAAAAACCAAAACAAAAAAAAAAAGAAACTGCTCTTCTCGCACTTCTCAATGGCAGCTAAATGATTAAAGTCTTCCAAGTTCCCAGATGCCGACAGGCGATGACACGTTACCATTTCTTGTTGGCGTCAATGCTTGATTAAGAACACAAGACGTTCACCACCATAACCCACCTCCACCCACCCCCTCACACCCTCCCTCGGATTGGAAAGGATGCTGCCATTCGAGGCCATAGAATCAGCCGACTGGCTGCATTCAGAGCCGAACGTTCGAATAATGAAAAATTGCGACTGATAGCGTTAGTTGGGCGTTAAGAAAGTCGCGCTCTGGGTGGACCGGGAAGGTGGCTAGAAAGAACAACAGAGATGGAGGCAAGAAGGCGGAAGCAGAAGAAACATGAAAAGTGAGAGAGAGGCAAAGGCGCAAAGGCAGAAAAACAGGCATCAAGCTGGTCTAGGGGGAGGCAGAGAGGAGGCACGCCTACGATTGCCTTTCAGTTGGAGTAGTTAGATAGCTTCGGCCATTGGCAAGAGCTTTGGGGTAGTCACGACTATGAGGAGGTCGTTGGTTATAGGGAAGGTGTTGGAGGTGGAGGTGGAGGTGGGGGTTCCTGTAGTGTAGGTGGTGGGGATGGTGATGGTGATGGTGCACAAACGAACCTCTAAGCTGAAACAAAAGAACCACTGTGACTGCTACAATCAGTGGGAGAACAGGCGGCTGAAAAAAACACACACACACACACACACACTTACACACTCACACACAAACAAAAACAAGAGAAAAACAGAAAAAAGTAGAAAAAAAAATGGAGAAAAAAAAAGCGAGCAGTGCGCACAATAGACGTGCTACTCCAAAGGCAAACACCCACAAGGCTCGCCCACATGGTGTGAAATGTGGCATTAAAATAAAGGAACACTCTAATAAGGCTGCCTTTTGTTATCGATAAAAAAAAAAAAAAAATGGGGAAAGGACGAAAGGGGAAAAATGGAAGAAAACAAAAAAAAGATGAATGCAAAAAATATTAAAAAAAAAAAAAAAACTGTCGTAGGCGGCGGCTGCAGGCACCTTGAAGGCACTTGCAGGTTCAGGAGCGATTCAGCGTCAAGTGTGAAGCAAACAAAAAAAAAAAAAAATACAAAAACCACAAAGAAAAATCTAAAAAGAAAAATAAAAGAAAAAAAAAGAAAATCCTAGACAAAAAAAAAACTAAAAAAGAAACGGAAAAAAATGTAATTTCCGTCCAAATTGTGAATGAAGCTTTTGAATATCCTTAGAGCGGCAGATGCGAGTCATCAGAAAACTAGTTACTACTACGGCATCAACTTTTGTAGGTGGGGGGCGTGGCAGACCGACATTTTCTTAATATGTCAGTGACAGGAACAAGAGGATCTGATTACTCTGCCATTCCCTTAACTATGAAGAAGCGAGATTCCAGAATTGACGCCTCCTTGCAAATGTCTCTCAAAGCTCACCCGATGACAGCCCAAGTGAAGTACAGTTTTAATTGTTTACGAATAACGCACAGTAAAGCATAAATAAAGTAGAAATTAGAAAAAAAAAAACAAGGATCAATAAAAACAGTTTTATCAGTTTTTTTAGTGAGGTTAATAAACTTCAGAGAAGGCAAATTGGAATTAATTGGAAAAAAAGATGCCGGGCAAAACATTTACGAAAGGCAAGCAAAAAAGGAAATGCAAAAAAAAAACAGCAAAGAAAAGGAAAATAAAGAAAAAGGACAAAATCAGAGATTACGCATTTTCATCCATATTCTCTTTAGCAAATTCAGATCCCTGAAACGTTTGTAAATTATTTTAAGGAAGAAAGAACCCAAGACGTTTACGAATATGAAACATACGGAAGAATGCAAAAGGACACATTAAATAAGACATCTTTTAATACGAAAGGAAACATATGAATCAAATTTTGATCGCTTCGTAGCTGCATTTAATTTTTTTTTTTTCGGCGACAGGACCAAAATTGGTCTTTGGTACAGTTTAATATATATTATATTTAAATCCTAGGAGAAGGACGTTTAATGCTTCTCGGCTAAGACTCTGTTAGATGGAAGCAAACAATGGGCTCTGATTGAGTTGCAAGTGCGATTTTATGTGCAATCAGGGAAAACGAATTGCACTTGCCATTATCGATATGTTATCGAGAATGCTACAAACGCAAGAGGCAAGAAATGCCAACAATGCATTGTTCCTATAACAAAGGCGACGTAGAACAATGCCAACAATTGATTGACAGCCAAATAACGGCTTTATGCAGCTTATGGCCACGCCCACCGCATTGACAATGCAAATAGTATACCACATACAGCCACACCACAGGCACACCACATACACTCGCACACACACGCACACGCACACGCACACACACATACATATATACAGAGGTATGCCAATATTTCAATAACATTGATGCGACTGGGGCGTTGATTAGAGCACACGGAACACCTTAGGTTGGGTGGGATGGATGGAGTGGCTAAGGATGAGAGTGAGGGTGAGGGTGAGGGCGACGCGGCGGGGGGGCAAAGGAATAGTCAATACTCAAATGTCAAAGCAAAGTGCAAGTGACTTTAACTAAGACGTTTGCTAGTCGGCGTTAATGTGCTTAGTCTGTGTGTGTGTGTGTGTGTGTGTGTATGTCTGTGTTGTCTTTGCGCCTCCAATTGCACTGACATTAACACGCACACGCACACGCACGCACACATACACACGCGCACACATACACATGCAATCGCACACGTAGACAACCACATACTTAAACCTGGCACGTCGCATATTTGTATGAATGCTCATAATACGCTTCAAAAGCTAATAGCCATTTATGTAACTGTATGTGTGTAAGCTTATTATCTTGCCCATGTGTGTGTGTGTGTGGGTGAGTTGATCTGTTTGTGTGTGTGTGTGTGTGTGTGTGTACAAAGCACCAGTGTTTCTGCATGACTTTAAAAAGTGAGTTCTATAAATGATATTCACCTAAGCCACAAAATTATCTTGAAATGCGCTTAGAAGTTATCGTTTCAGGCGTTTATCGATAAGCCGATATTATTAGACAGTAATTGAATGTAAGTGAATAATATGTAAATCGACAAATTCATCGATATCCTTGACTTACAGTCTATTTCCAGGACTTATGCAACACTTGATACAGATTCTATTCAATCAACAGGTGAAATTTATCGATAAGCCGATATTAACAGACAGCAATCGAATGTAAAATAATATGTAAAACGATACATTTATCGATATCTATGATTTACAGTCTACTTCCAGGAGTCATTCAACATTTGATACAGTTTCTATTCAATCAACAGATAAAATTTATCGATAAGCCGATATTAACAGACAGCAATCGAATTTAAGTAAATATAATGTAAAACGATACATTTATCGATATCCTTCACTGACAGTCTATTTGCAGGACTCATTCAACATTTGATACAGTTTCTATTCAATCAACAGGTGAAATTTATCGATAAGCCGATATTAACAGAAAGCAATCGAATGTAAGTTAATAATATGTAAAAATATTTATCGATATCCTTGATTTACAGTCTATTTCCAGGACTTATTCAACATTTGATACAGTTTCTATTCAATCAACAGGTGAAATTTATCGATAAGCCGATATTAACAGACAGTAATCGAATGTAAGTTATTAATATGTAAAACGATTCATTTATCGATATCCTTGGTTTACAGTCTATTTGCAGGACTCATTCAACATTTGATACAGTTTCTATTCAATCAACAGGTGAAATTTATCGATAAGCCGATATTAACAGAAAGCAATCGAATGTAAGTTAATAATATGTAAAAATATTTATCGATATCCTTGATTTACAGTCTATTTCCAGGACTTATTCAACATTTGATACAGTTTCTATTCAATCAACAGGTGAAATTTATCGATAAGCCGATATTAACAGAAAGCAATCGAATGTAAGTTAATAATATGTAAAAATATTTATCGATATCCTTGATTTACAGTCTATTTCCAGGACTTATTCAACATTTGATACAGTTTCTATTCAATCAACAGGTGAAATTTATCGATAAGCCGATATTAACAGACAGCAATCGAATTTAAGTAATTGAAATGTAAAACGATACATTTATCGATATCCTTGGTTTACAGTCTATTTGCAGGACTCATTCAACATTTGATACAGTTTCTATTCAATCAACAGGTGAAATTTATCGATAAGCCAAAATTTACACACAGCAATCGAATGTAAGTTAATAATATGTAAAACGATACATTTATCGATATCCTTGGTTTACAGTCTATTTGCAGGACTCATTCAACATTTGATACAGTTTCTATTCAATCAACAGGTGAAACTTAAGCTTCAAAGTTTTTGGGAATGCATTTCATATGCGTGTGTATCTTTATCTGTGAGTGTGTGCGTATGAGTGTGTGTGTCTGTGTGTGTGTGTGACTGTGTGTGTACTCGTATCTTTACTATGTGCATTCTAAGCCTCATAGTTACATAGAAGATGGCAGACTCAGTTGCTGTCTGACTCGGCACAAAATTGTCCTTAATACGCTACAAAATTACATTTTATTAACGCACGCACACACACTAATATGTATGCTTACGCACACACACACACACACACACATACACAGGCATAAATAGACACAAACACGAATCCACTTAGACACTTGTCGTGTAGTTGGCAACACTTTCACTGCCACCATAACATTTGGCCATTCTTTTAACCTCCCACCCAAAACTCTCGTCTCGTCTCGTCTCATCTCGTCTCGTCTCGTTCTCTCTCTTTTCTCTCTCTCTCTTTCTCTGTTGCACTCGCTGAATGCTTCACTCGCTGTCTTCATTCTCCGTCTCACTCTCACTCGCTAAACATTTATTTTGCTTGTTATTTCTTTGCCTGCTTCTAGTATTTTATAGCGATTTAAATTCTCATTATCTCGCTGCGTGTGTGTGCGTCTGATGGGTGTGAGTGTGGGTGTGCTTGATGTGTGTGTGGGTGTGCTTGATATGTGTGTGTGTGTGTGTGATGTGTATAAATGTGTGCTGCGTATGATGTTTATTTTGGGTAGGGTTGTCGCCCAACTTTTACCACCTAATGATAAGTTATCTAATCTGCTTTCTGTCTGTGGGAAAAACAACAACTGGGAGAAATTTGCGAAAAATAATTTAATTACCAGCAAAGCTGAGAAAAGAAGGAAGTAGGATCCTTTTTTCTTACAATGATCGCACCTAAGATACCCTCTATTTTTTTAAAGTAATATTCCATGGCCACAAAAGTCCCTGCACTTTTTTAAAGCCTTTCAATTCAAGTGAAAGTTACAGCAATTCCAAACTTGAGAGTTCGTCTCGGAATGTCCTTGCGACTGATATACCCGCCATTTTAGCATATTTGCAGGGTGGAGCTCATTTCGTCAATTCCAAAGAAATCAGAAACGAAACATAAAAGCAATTAAGAAAAGTTTCTAGCCCAAAATCATGTTAAGACGATATCAGGTGAGTTTCCCGCTTCAAAAATAAAAAGGATTAAAAATAATTGCCTGAATCCATGGCAACTCCCTAAATATTTTTTTCATCCACTCACTCTTTTTGAATTTCTGCAATTGTGTTTCCTTGCCACAGCTGATGCCCCTGTCGACGATGTCGGCACTTCCCCTGCACCCCCTGCTCGCCCTGCTCCAATGCCAGGACATCCCACACGGCGTCATTAAAAATTTCGCATATAATAGATGTTATAGTTGCCGTTGGTGTTATCGCATTACGTAATAGTTTCAAGTGCACTGCCACGCGCTAATTAATGACGTAAAATATTTGTACTTCATCATTATCGCCGTCAGGAGCAGGCAGGAAGCTGTTGCCAGGAGTCTGAAGTTGGGTGAATGGAGGGCAGCTGTTGCTGCGACAGAAGGGCCAAAACAGACGTAGGCTGGGTGAAGGACGGGCAGCCGAAGGGTCGGTGCTGGGCAGGACTAGGGCAGAAGCAGAGCAAGGACAGTAATGAAGCTGGAGTAAAGCAGGAGTAGGGCAGGAGCAGAGCAGGAGTGGAGCAGGAGCAAAGCAGGAGCGGAGCAGGAGTAGGGCTGATGCAAAGCACATGAAAGCGGGACCAAGGCAGGAGAAAGGCAGGAGTAGGGCAGGAGCAGGTCATGAGCAGGGCAGGTGCAGTTTTCAAGCAGGATTGGAGCAGGTCTGGAGTAGAACTAAAGCAGGGCAGCAGAGAGGGGGGCAACAAGGGCGACGGAGAGGTGTGAGGGCAAGCGAAGGTTAGAAAACTAAGTTAGAAGCAGGGCTGAGGCTCGGCTCTTACCATCGGTTTGGTTTCTCCTACTTTTCCATATATCGTTCCACATTTTTGCATGTCGTCAATTATGAAAACTTTTTAGCACGCTCTTGACATGTGTGTGTGTGTGTGTGTGTGTGGTGTGTGTAGGTGCGTGTGGGTGTGTGTGTATTTACACGTGTGTTTTCTTGTGTGTATCTTTACAAACAGACTGCTCGTTAGTTGCCTAGCAGATGCTCAACAAGTAGGCAACACGCGTACACCCGTACACCCGTACATCCGTACACCCATACACACACTGACACACACACACACATCCATGGCCCCGCTAAAACACACAAACACCCACACATTTACAACAACACACACACACACACACACACGTTTAGTTAGAGAAGGGCAAACAGGGCGCATACTTGATCTTATCTAAAGCACTGCACATACTTTTGGTCCTTGCTGCGGCTTTTCCTTTTACTTTTTCTTTCTTTGGTGTTTGCTCATGTGAAACGTGTGAAAATTGCCATTTCCCTTTTACCCCCTTTGCGGGTTTCCCATCTCCTTTCTCATCGCCTTTTTTGTCAGCTAATCACCGAGCGCCAGTGAAATTTGGCAAGCTTCATGGTTAATACCTCTGATCCCATAAGCTCATACAGTAAAGAGCCTCACGACTCGCATTGAATTTAAGCTGGATTTTCCTTGCGGGACTACTAAGGATATGGTTTATGCACAGATTAGCCAAATGATGAAGTCCTTCCAAATGAAGATACCCGCACAACAGTGGCTTTAATTTATCGACTCAACTTTAAGTATCAACCTATGCCCCACACACTTCAGGTAGGATTCTAACAGCTCAGTAACAGAGGAGCTACGGTCTTGCTATAGAGCTGTTAAAGTTATGTTAACATTTGAAAAATTTAATATTTAAAACTAAGCAATGTTATAAGGACAATAGGGGTAATAAACAGAAATAAGGATATCAAAGGAAAATTATCCGCGACCCTGGGAAATGATTTGTTTAGTAAATAAAATGAGTTTTCAACATTTTATGGAATTTTGATTTTTTTAAAAATAACTGTTTTTGGTCTTCATCAGTCACATACAATTTATTCTCCTGCAGGACTCACTTTCGCACTTTCCTTACTTCAATTGAGATGTCATTTTTGCCTTGGGTACAATTTCATTTAAAACAATATTCAAGGATCAGAACTTTATCGGCTTGTATGTGAATTATCAGTCATTATGATGATGACTTTAATTGAGGATATTTGAACAATTTGCCGCCTGTACACAGCAAGCATTGGCCGCATAGTGCGGTGTCCTGCGGTAAACAGAAGGTGTGCCAGGAGCAACCACACACGTGTGGCAATTCAACGTAATCATAACTTCAACTTAGTTTGCCATATTAACTTTTATAATTGGATATATATAATGTATATAATATACACATATATATATGTATGTATATGTATATGTATATGTATATGTATATGTATATGTATATAGTATATATAAATGTTCTATATATGAACAGTAACTCTTGACTCTGTCGCTCAGAGCCGCAATGAAGCGTGTGATGCAGAAGTCATCGGCAAAGCCAAAGGCAAAGCACAAGCTGAAGCCGGAATTGGTGGCAGAGGTGAAGGGTGGTGGTTGGGGTATGAGATGAAAAGAGATGGCAGATGTGGGCAGTAGGAGATGAAAGGAGACGGCAAGAGACTCAAAGCCAAATCATCAGATGAAATCATTTCACACTTTTGCTGTTTACTTAAGCGTAAGTCAACTTTATGAATGCTCGACGTTGCCAGGAACGAGAGCACTAAGACAAACACCAAATGTACTTACACAGGACACACTCACACATATGTATACATATACACACATTCATAAATACATATACATACATACATATATATATATAGTTGGAAGTGCACGTAGCAAAGTTACAAAATTGCAATAATTTTTGGATAAAATTCGTCCTCAAAAACCGCAACTAACGACAATTTTGGCATTTTCACACTTTATGCAATAGATTTTTGGTGAGCGAAGGTCCTGCATAACCGCATACGTGCCTGAGTGTGGGTTAAAAGGGGGCTGAAAGGGAATAAGCGGAGCTTTCACATGGCATATGCTGGGGATGCAGGCCAATGCAATCGGGAATAAATTGTGCAATGGGAACAATCAAAGATAATGGAGGAAGATTCAAAAAGGAATGGGTGAAAAGGAAGAATATGGAAAATTGATAGAATAATAAAGATAAGGGAGTGAGTCAGTGGGGAGATGGGTGAGAGACAAAGGAGGATAAAATAAAATAAAAGATTTAATAAATTATACAAAAATAAAGACAGAAGATAGTCAGAGAAAAAGAGAGAAGAAAGAAAAAAAGGATATAAAAAGAGCGGTGAAAAAAGGATATAAGAGGAAGACACAAGAAAAAAAGATATTAGGCCAAGACAACGCCTAAGAATTAATTTTAAAAAAAAATAAAAAATATGTGGTTTAAGGGACTTTATATATTTATTTATGCGCTGAAAAGACAATCAATTAGCTGTCTCCGGTCTAAAGGATGTAAGAAAAATAAAGGAATGCCGCCAACTTTTACACAATTCCAATCGATCAAAATCTAAAGTTAAAAGCAACAAAAAAAATAAACCAAATAAGGACAATAAGGACAAGCGTCACAGAAGCCCAAGCATAGCTTCAAGGACTGCAAACAATGCGATGATATTTCGATAATCCTCCACCCCCCCAAATATCCTTCTTCATGGCTAAGTAGTGGAAAAAGCAAAGTAAACTATGAAAAAGGACTAAAAATGAAATCATCATATCTAGTTTCCTACAGCAGTTCATCATCTTTCGAAGGCACAAATCCAAACACACACACACACACACACACACACACACACACACACACACACACACACACACACACACACACACATGCTTGGATACACGTGTGTAAATAACAAATACCTTTGGCTACATTGCTAATCAAATCGACCACCAAAATTGTTGGTTTTGTTCGGAAATGTGGGTAAAAGCTGCTCAGGGTTTTTGGGTCAATCGCTAGAAAAATGCCACAAATACATCCAAGCACTTACTCAGTGTGAGGTGCATGAAATGATTGAATGAAGGCACAAGTACACACACACACAACACACGCACACATACACACACATCTGGTTGGTAAGCAAAAATAAAAAATCATCACCTTCGCAATGACAAGAAAAAATGGCTAAAAATATATTTTGAATAAAAAAAAAAAGGATAAAAAAAGAAGGATAAAAAAAAGCGCATACAAAATTGGCGAATAGTAAACAGATGGTAAAACGAAGAAAGAGTGCGAGAGAGAGGGCAAATAAAGTCCCTAAACAAACCAGCCACACACACACACACACACACACACACATACACATGTGCACACGCACACATTTCATCTTTTGTCAGCGCTTTTGAAACTCGTGATCGATCCTTAGACAGATGCAGGAAAATAATGTAGAAGCGAATGGATTTTCGGGAATGGTGGTGGTCGGAGGGGTATCCCCCCTCCCCACCCTGTAG
This sequence comes from Zaprionus lineosus, assembly GCA_035044505.1. Classification (NCBI taxonomy): domain Eukaryota; kingdom Metazoa; phylum Arthropoda; class Insecta; order Diptera; family Drosophilidae; genus Zaprionus; species Zaprionus lineosus. The sequence goes on from JAWNNX010000676.1 coordinate 3,029,141, forward strand.
AAATGGGGGGACTGCAAATGGAAATGGGCTGAGTGTAGACCAAAACACAAAAGTTGCACACGGCTGAGCGAAACGGTTGGGAAACACGCTCAGGTGTCTTTTGGCCCAAGTTTTCCGTGCCAAAGTTTGCACAGCACAAACATCAAATGCTGCGCCCAACTCACGCCTTAGCGCCCCTCTAACCCCTGCCCACCACCCAACCAGTCCCCACCAGTCCCCACCAATCACCCAGTCAGCCTGCGGCAAGGTTGAGCGTATGAGTGTGTGACAGGGAAGGACAACAGATGTAAACTGAATGTACTGGGGCTTGCCTTTATATCCTGTAACGTCGAGTCAGTCCATGGAGTTTAGAGACTTTTCAAGCTGAATCTCCTTTCACCCAGTTCCGAGTTCCAAGCTCCAAGCTCCGAGTTCCAAGTTCCAAGTTCCAAGTTCCGAGTTCCCCCAAAGAAAGTTTATCCATCTGTCCACGGACTATCCGCACATATGAACATACCCAAAAGTTTTGATAAAAAGTTACTCTATAGTTTTGAATCATGGCGGGGAATATATTTAAGATTTCCTAATTGTAAAACTTGTGAGCAGCTCTGTTATCGGAAATATAGTTTTGTTATCGGAAGCTTAAAGTTCTATTATTGGAACATAATATTTCTAATATCGAGGCTTTAATGTTTTGTTATCAGAAACTTAAAGTTCTAATATCGGAACTCTATAGATGTGTTATCGATAATTAATAGATATGTTATCGATACTTAATAGATGTGTTATCGATACTTAATAGATCTGTTATCGAGTTTTTTTATTGGTAACGTTAAAGTTATCGGTTATCCAATCTAACAAATATGTAAACGAAAATGTGAGGTGTTATCGAAAGCTGACAGATCTGTTATCGATATGACAAATTTCTTTTATAAGAACTCTGTTATGGAAAATTTAAACTATGTTCTTGGTAACAGAGAATTTTGGCATCGAAAAATTATAGAGCTGTTATCGGAAGCTTATTAAAACCTATCAGATATGTTATCGGAAATTTTAAGTGTTGTTATCGATAGCTTAAAGCTCTGTTATTGTAGAAAATTCAAGACATTATATTAATGGTAAAAAGCTTTACAGCTGTTACTACACTGTTATTGCACTGTTGATGAAATATTAGATAATTGGACTTTAGAGTCACCGTTGCCGTCAAGGACCTTCAGGTAACTCACAGGTGAAATCAAAGAAAAGCCGCGCTTTTCCCTTACGCGTACATTTCTGTACATTTTCTTTTGGGAATCCTACAGGGTATCCCATAGTTAAGTGACTTTGTTTGCAAATTGTTGTGCGCAGCACTTGGGCCGCTTTTCATGTTGGCTGTTGGCTGGTTTGTTTGTTTGCCCGTTTGTTTGTTTGTTTGTTTGTTTGAGTTGCTGTTAGAATTATTTTTTCCACTAACGTAAAGCCGCGCTACACACAACACACACTGACACACACACACACGTATATATTTTGAGACACTGAGACACTGAGGAGACACCGAGGCACACATGGCAAAAGCTGTTGGTTGCACATGTGTCGTACGTCCTGGCGTGTCCTTGTTTGCAAATACATATGAAAAACAAACAAGCATAGATTTAATGCAGCTCAGTTCTCTTAGACGTTGTCTCTGCTCTCCATCCAACATCCTTTGAACAATTTTTGACAATCGCTCGGCTTCCTTCCTGTATGTGTGTTAAGTGTGCGTGTGTGTGTGCGTGTGTGTGTGCGTGTGTGCTGCTGCTGCTTTGTGTGTATTAGTTTAAGTAAGGTCTTTGAACCTAATGCAAGCTGTGCTTTAAGTTTGCAGACATAAGCCGACTGCTCGTAACACCAACTTAATGCTTAAAGCCTAATCCTTGATTCTGAGATCCTGCATATTTTCAGCTAATCAATTCTATGGCCTTGATTGGTTTAAAATTTAAACTGATCTTAATTTAAAATGAGCGACAGTTAATTAAAAATAATAGAAATTTAAATTAATAAATTTTATATATTTCCATGTCCTTATCTTTCACTTTTGTCCTTTTTCTGTCAATTTCAATGGACATTTCTATTTTCATATTCAAAGCATTGATCCTCTTATTCTCTTATCAGTGGCCAATTCAATATTTGTTATCCTTAATATCCACTTTCCAAAGGAACAACACTTTCACAGAGCACCTGAAGGCAGAGCTGCCAACTTGTCTTTTGCACGCACGGCGCTGCCATCGCCAGCTAACACATGACTTTCCCTTACATCTGAGTGTCAGTCAGGCATATCGAGAACACATCTCCCAGCCAACTCACTCAACACCAAACGCTGCAGCGGTCGTCTGCAGGTCCTTTAAAGTTTACATGTCGTTGTCGACGCCCAGGACACGCGGACACCAATACAGACACCAAGCAAAACAGACAAAGACACGGACGTCAGCGTAGACAGACAACGTGGAGCGCCTAGGCAAAGACGGATGGTGAAGTGCGGTGGGGGGAGGGGGGGAGGGGTTGATAGACAAGTGCGGGCGGGATGGCAGCGCTTCGGCTTTGACTGACATATATAGTCAGTTGGCAGCGCTGCTGAGGTCGGTGAATGATATAAACTTAATTGCGGAAATTGGGTTAAAAAACTTTGACACATGTGCGGGTTAAACAAATTTATATCCTTACGAACAAGTATATATATTTATATATATATATTTATCTATATGTATTTGAGTCTTTGTAGATCTGTATAAATCTGTGTACACTCATCTGTGTGTGTGTGTGTGTGGGTGCATGTGTGAATTGTGGGCGCTGCCGTTCATTGACTTTACTGAAAGCCAGCATAGCTCCCCCTGCAGCCGTAACGGGGGCACAGCGAAAGTTTTTATGCCACACGTCGCACGTCGCACGTCGCACGTCGCACGTTGGCCCCCCTTTGGCACCCGTTGCCCGATATACGCCAGAGACAGCAACAAGCGCCCTTGAAGCATTCACGCTACTCATGCCGCCCCCTTCCCACATTCCCCCATTCCCTCATTCCCCCATTCTCCCATTCCACAATTTGCCCATTTACCCATTTTCCCCAAACCATCAAAAGCCCTGACCCCCAGCTCCTTGGCCATCACCCCACCCCCTTCCCCCCTGTCATGTGCCTGTTGTAATGCAATTTTATTTCATTTCATTGAAGGCAAAGTTTTCCTTTCGAATTCTTTTACTTTACTTTGGTTTCTGTGGATATGGTGGCACTTTCTTACTTCTTGCCATTCTTCCCCTGCTACACTTTCTTCCCTACACATTCCTTCCTTTCCCCCCACAACGCTTTGTCACTCTCCTCTCCATACCCCCTTCTTCTACCTTTGCTTGTGCTACTGTTCTTACTGGATTTACGTTTTCCTCTTACCAATCGGTATGTCCTTTATGCTCGGTTTCGTCTCGACAAATTTGCCTTAAATCGTACGCCTAACTCAAGCCCCTACAGAGCCACGCCCACACAACGACAATATATGCAAATCTTTGATGTAAGTAATAATTTCCTTCCTCCATATACATATACATATACATATATATATACATAAAGTAAATTATGAACGTGCGAATATTGCGATTCGCATTGAAAAGCTGGAAAACTGGAAAAACTTTCGACTGCGATTTTTACTAACATTGAGAAAATTTGGACATATGCGGGGCAGTGGCAAGGACAGGGAAAAGTGTTTGCTAAAAGGTAATAACTTAGGGTAAATAATAGTTGAATAATCACAGATACATATGCACATATACACATATACACATACACATATATATATATGTATATATGTATATATGGGTATATTTGGGGCTCCTGATTATCCTGGGAGCATACATTCTTTGGCCAACTTTTAACATACCAGCAGCATTATGAGAGACATTCCATCCAAAGTTCTCCGAATTGCCTTTGATTTGTATCTTGAAGTGTCGTCATAAAGCTCGACGGCGGAAAAAGTTTATGGGAAAAGTTTATGACTTTCGGCTTTTCCACTGTGTTTTCTCTGTGTTCTGCAGGCTTATGAAACTTAAAAGGAACTTAGCCCCATAGAAATTTTAGATCGAATCTGCACGATGGCAAAAATGAAAAACGGGAAATTAGAAATGTTTTTTAAATTATTTAACTTCTAATTCAAAATGCAAGCAATTCTACAAAAATAAAACTAAAAAATAGATAAAAAAATTAAAATTCAAATAGTTTTATTTCTCTATAGATTATATTTTTAAATTTAAATGAATAAAAATGAAAAAATTTAAGTGGAAATAGTTTAAATAGTTTTTAATTCTTTTTAAAATTTTAAGTTGTATAATAATATAATAATTTATTTTATTTTTATTTTTTTTTAAGATAAGTATTTTTGAAGGCTCTGTATACACATTTTTAATTTAATAATTTAGTTTATTTTTATATATATATATTTTTAAGATAAGTATTTCCTATGCATAAATAAAAATTTAATTAAATAATTTAAAAATATTTTTTTTATAAAATATAATTCTATTAATTTGTTTTTATTTTAAAATAATAATTTTAATTTATTTAATTCATTTTAATTTAATAATTTAATTTATTTTTATATATATTTTTTTAGATAAGTATTTCCTATGCATGGTATATAAAAATTTAATTTAACAATTTAAAATTTTTTTTTGTTTTATAAAATATAATTTTATTTATTTTTTTTTTATTTTTAAATAAGTGTTTTGTTGGTTTTATATACACATCTTTATTTAAATAATAAACAATTTATTTTTTTTTATTGTTTTTTTTTTTTCTTTTAAGCATTTTCTATGCATGGTATACACATTTTTAATTTACAATTGTTATTAATTTTTTTTTTATCAAATATATAATTGAATATTAATTAAATTTTTGATAAGATAAGTATTTTTTAGGCTTTGTATAAAAATGTATAATTTTATAATTTAGTTATTTTTTTATATTAAAAACATAATATAATTTTATTTATTTTTTTATTAATATAAGTATTTTGTTGGCTTTATATACACAAAGTTAATTTAATAATTTAATATATTCTAAATATTTTTTTTATTTATTTATTTATTTTTGTTTTTATAATTTTTTATAAGGCTTTGTACACAACAGAGGCATAGCCTTAAGTATCACTCCGGTTCGTATCATTTTTTTTTTAATTCTGATCTTCACAAATCGTACTTTAATTTTTAAAAATTAAATTATTAATTTTTATAACTTGCAGTCAACACGAAAAAGTTGACTTCATCGTGTAGCCTGAGTAAGTCAACAGCTGTGAATCTGATAAAAAATTCAGATCTTCGAAATAGTAACTTTTATATTCCAGCGTCCTTACAGGCGAGTCCTTAGACGGATTACAGAATGTTTCCACTGAATTTGCAACATAGTTGGCAAAAGGACACTACAGCAAATACAAGGACAAGTTCAGAAGTTCGGACTTTTCAGTGAATGTCTTACATTTGAATTGTTTTTCGAGCTGCATTTGCGAAGGTGTCATGTTTTGTCTCATTTGAAGGAACTTTATTTAAGTGTCTATTAAAATTATGATTTAATTTAATTTTAATTAAATTATATTCAATTAAAATGAGAATTCGTCAATAAACCAAACATGCACACACACACTTAAAAAACATAAGTGTAATGTTTTTAAAGTCTTTGAAGTCTCACAACTCCATCAAGAGCAAGTCCTTAGCTCATTCAGCCGTTTATTGCCGCCGTAAGGATTTATTTTCTTGAAATTCATAATCCATTTTAAAATCTCACCCAAATTAATTTTCTTTACATTTTGGTAATTAAGTAATTTACGTCGCCCCAAACAATTTACTTCGTAGCAGGGGCAATCTCTCTGTGCAGCAGCCTCCACTCGTTTAGGGCTTAGTTAGAAGTAAGCTTTTTGGGTAATTGTCATTTATTAAACATACATTTTATACGCAGCTCAATAATAATTGAAGTGTTGTGAGACTAGAAATCATGCTTAACTGTAAAAGCCAGCAACGATCGGCAGTCGATTAACCTCCAAGGCTGCCGGACACATGAAGTATGGCATCAACACCGCCAAAACGAAGCTTGACAATTCCGTCGATGGCATCTCGAAAGGTAATTAAATAAGGACCGCTGAAGCGTTGGCCATTAACACTTACACAACGGTAAGGACTCTCATTGACCAAAAACAGACCCTTCTCGCTACGTGTCAATGTGGCATGCAGCTTTGCCACAGACTGTGCTTTGAAAGTGAATAGAAAAACAAAAAAATCATATATCATATCGGGATAGATTTATAAGAAGAACTCCCTCTCACTCCTCTTCTCTCATCTTTATCCTCTCTGTCTCTCTCTCACTCTCTCTCTCCCTCTCTCACCTTATCGTTAAGACAAAAATCAAGATTTTTGTCATTGATGTTGTTTCCAATGCGAACGACTTGATAGGTTCGCAGGACAACAGTCGGTCGGCCATCGAATGTGATACTAGCCATGGTTAACCTTTATTTTCGTTGCGTTAAAAATAAAAAAGAAAACAATCCAAAACGTTTTAGACGCAAAATCGCTTTAAAAATTGCTTGGAAATTTTAACGTTAGACAATTTTTCAAACAACAACAACTCAACACAAAAGAAAACCTTCAAATGAATGCCCCTATTGACGGCCCAAACATATGAAATCAACTCGAGCTTCTAAGCCTCCTATGATTCAATCTATAGTATCTTGATTAACGGTAACATCGACATTTCATGTTATGTTAGGTTTATGTTAGTCTTGTCAAGGTCTTCGAAATATTTAAGATCTAAACTAAACCCTCATCACACTTCAAGTCGATGGGTTCCGATTTCAATTCCTTTAAAGTATGTTCAAAAAAAAAAAAAAAACAGAATAAATAAATAAATAAATAAAGAAAGGAAAGAACAGAAGGAAAAAAAAAAAACTATGCAACCTTTGCTTCCGTTGCAAACAGAAGGGGCACAGGATCCGGGCTCCATGGGCCGGAGCTCTGTCAAGTGGCTGCCAGACTGCACGGCTGCCAGGCATGGCAAGAGCCCGTGGACATTTTCGCACTCGCATAACTTTGACAGCATTTTTGCAGAATTACAATTAACTGCCTAGTCCGAGGGTGAGGTCCTGGAGTTCCAGTCAACGTCTAAAGGGCACTGCGATGGCTATGCGATGCCTATGCCTGTGCCGGCTTCATTGCTTGTTGGCTGTCTTGATGGGGCTCTGGTTGCAGCAGCGCCTAAAACTATGCAACCGCATTCAAAAGGGGCGTGGCAGGCAGAAAATATCAAGTGCGTGCGTATATATATATATGTGTGTGTGTGTGTGTGTGTGTGTGTGTGTGCTTGTGCAAAATTTGTTCCATTTTACGCTCTCTACACAAAAACAATAAATCGCTCACAGCGTCACGTCAACTTTCCTAATGCAGCGGAGAAGGGAACGAGAAAGCAGAGAATGAATAAAGAGAGAGAGAGAGGGAGGGGAGATTCGACACGGACAGCGACAACAACAACAAGGCAACAACGGGTAGGCGGCTGAGTGTCGCAATGGATGAAGGGAGGGAGAAGGGTTGAGCGGGTGGACGATAGAAGGAGGCTTCATATAGGATGCCGGATGCAGCAATTGAGGCTGAAGCCATTTTAACTGCCACTTGAATGCTAAAAACAATGAGCACAGCAACCAAATGCATGCATGCACACACCCACACACACACACAGACAAGCATAGATTAATATACACGCACACACACACACACACACAGTCATACGCACACCCGCACACCGGTACAAAAAGAAACTGTAAATTGTAATTTAAAACTTTCAGCGGTTGCCCTTGCAATAAATGCACCAAGTAAATCACCCCACGATGGAGATGATAAAAGGTAAGAGGCTTTTATTTAAGGGTTTAACCACTTCCTGTGCACGTATCCTACTCCTTGCTGCTCTGTCACCACACACGACAGAGCTCAACGGGAGCCCTTGGTTTCCATTTTGTCTAATCCCTTGACCCTCCCGCCTAACACTTAAGCCAACAAAGTGTCGTCGTCTATCTGAGCCACAAATATTTAGTTTTGCAATTGCCACAGCTATGCTAGGCACTTGCCACACCACAAAAACACACCCACACACACCCCCACTCACACACCCACACACCCACACACCCACACACACATACGTAACTTAGGCATTCTCTTTCCCTTTTCATGTTTATTACCCACTCTATGGTACCCACATGTGTCTAGGACACGTCACCTGCGGCCACAGGTGTTAAAAGCAATGGTCACCCGTTGATCCACGCCCCCGAATTGTGTCAACCAAAACAAATAACAGGGTGATTCTAGTCTAACAAATGCAACAGCAACTACAGGTTGCTTCATGTGCGTAATAAAAAATGAAAAATAAAAAAATAAATTTGATTTACTGAAAGCAAAGCGTTAGGCCGCATCAATCGATAAAATTGAATCGAAATCGAAAGTAAATTATAAATTTTATTTATAATAAATCAATGCTTGTCTCCCATCCACCCACCTGTGATGCAAAGGAATCGTTCTATAAATTGGATTTATGTCGATTCCATCTAAATCACAAACACTGCACTGCGAACACAAATCATCAGTTAGTGATTTTCAAGCGATTTTCATTTGAGGCAAGAGATTTTTTTGCCTAGACTGTGTGTGTTCCACATACATGCACACAAGCATATATTTGCATACACCAATACACATGCAAGCAAATGGAATATAGAAAACATACTCACACACACACACACATACATACACATACCACTACATCAATGTATGCTAAGTGAAAGTGAAGAAACGTGATTGAAATTTTATCTTTAGTGAAAAATCGAAGAATTGTGTGGTTTGAGTCTCGGCTACTGTAAATGCTTCCGCTGCTGCCCCCTCATATATTTAAAAAGAAAATTCCGCGAAGCGTTTTCTATATACATATATTAATATATGTGGGTACTGAGTGTGCGAGAGTGTGTGAGAGTGTGTGTGTGCGTGTGTGTGCGTGTAAATACATTTTTTGGCTTTTAAATTCCTCAACGTTGGCGTTAACCGTCACTGTGGCTCTGTTATTTGCATTGAAATGTTGAGTAATTGGAAAACCAATCTGAAGCATCTGCACTTCATGTTTTGCATACCTGACTGACAGACACGATGCTCGATTTTTTTTTTTTTTACTTTATTTCAATTTTTGCAGCTTTTTCAATTTTTTGTTTCAATTTTTTTTTCTCTCATTCTTTCCTTTTTTTTCGCTCCCCCCACCACACCATCCATTTTTTTTTTTTTGCTCTTTGCCAGAAGTCAAGAACAAATACAACCAACAACAGTGGAACCAGTACACCAACACATCAGGCACAGGCAATACCACGCTTTCACCTTACCCTGCCGCTTCGCAAGCTGCGACAGGTTGATTTTGCTCCTGGCAAAGCGCTCCTGCTAAAAATAAATTGTTTTTAAATAGCTCTCACATCGCCCAGCAAAAAAAAAAAAAAAAAAAATTGTATAGGAAACGAACAAAAAAAAAAAAGGAAAAAAAAATTATACCACGAAACGCTCCCGGCTTTCGATGTGTGCGCCTTACCCCAACATAACCCCATCTTCGTCCTGCCGACAACAGAGTGAAAAGAGTGAAAAAGGAAGACAACAGAAGGACAACAACAACAACAACAGCAACCAAAACGCCTGCCAACAACGACAAAGGCTAACAATGAACGCGCTTCCGTTGAAGCTTCCTGGTTCCTGAACTTATTTGTTTTCAATTTTATTATATGTACATATGTACACAATACATACACATACATACCTACACACACACACAAATGTATTATTCCTCATGTATACCCTGTAGTCATGTAGTTAACTATAAAGGATGTCATAAGGAATCATCAAAATCAATAGACTTCTGGAATATCTTGTCAAGTATTATTACAGGTTTTTTGATTCCTGATCCTGCATGCATCCTCAGGCTATTTTCAATATTCATGTCCTTGTTCTAGATAGTCTCATATGTTTGTGTGTGTGTGTGTGTGGGTGTATGTGGGTCTGTCACTTTCTTATGCATAGCCGATTACCAACTCTTTGATTTAGTAAAAAATTATTATTTCGCTTGATTCACTAATAAGAGAAATGATTTAATATATAACTTTAAAGGATACTCTAGACGTGTTTATGCGGTATTAACAAGTCGAGTCCTAGAAGCATGAGCATCGATGTTTACATTTATGTTTTCTTTGCTGTGCCTTTGTTTTGCTTAGTTTTGTGTCTTTTTCCATTTTCTTTCTTTTAGGCTAAGAGCAACTGCTCTTATTTATTTGTCATTCTTTTATAATTTTACATTTCTTCAATTGCCTAAGGACAAGCAATAACATACTCCCCCTTCCTCCCTTTACTTTCCATTTATGAACAAATCATAACGTTGAGTGGTCGAAAATTATTAATTTGACAAAGATATTAAGGACACGGCAGTTAATTTGCTTTGCCTTGAAATGTCCTACACACACATACATATATTATTAAATACATGTGTATTACGTATACAAATTAACACACAGAAGAGAAAATAAATGATCTGTTAATAATAGCATAAACGTTAGCATCCGAATTGACATTAACATTAACATTAACATTAACATTAACATTAACATTAACATTAACATTAACATTAACATTAACATTAACATTAACATTAACATTAACATTAACATTAACATTAACATTAACATTAACATTAACATTAACATTAACATTAACATTAACATTAACATTAACATTAACATTAACATTAACATTAACATTAACATTAACATTAACATTAACATTAACATTAACATTAACATTAACATTAACATTAACATTAACATTAACATTAACATTACCATTAACATTCAAATTAAAATTAAATTAAAATTAAAATTAAAATTAAAATTAAAATTAAAATTAAAATTAACACTAACATGAACATCAAAATGAACATTCACATTACCATTAACATTCAAATTAAAATTAAATTAAAATTATAATTAACATTAACATTAACATTAACATTAACATTAACATTAACATTAATATTAACATTAACATAAACATTAACATTAACATTAACATTAACATTAACATTAACATTAACATTAACATTAACATTAACATTAACATTTACATTTACATTTACATTTACATTAACTTTAACATTAACATTAACATTAACATTAAAATTAACATTAACATTAACATAAACATTAACATTAACATTAACATAAACATTAACATTAACATTAACATTAACATTAACATTAACATTAACATTGACATTAACACCAATATATGTTTAAATTTTTAAGCTTTCATTGAAGCAATACTGTAAGTAATGATTACTATGAAGAATTTTAGAATTTTCTGTTTATTTTAACTTTAGTTGTTTTTAAGGCTAAATGAGAAGAAAGACAAACACTTTGGATTTTGTTTCAGATTTTCGGTGGAAGATCTTAATTTTACAGGTGACTAACTATTTGTTTTTTGAATTGGGGCCTTCAAGCTTTTTCTGGAATTTTTTTTAAGCATCGATTTTGGTGAGCAACTACGATTTCTCCTTCTTGAGTTCGTCTTTAGCTTCAGACTTTTAGGAGTTGGAGTTGCTTGTTTAGAATTTTCTTCAGATGCTTCACGGGGACTGGCTCTTGCCTTTGATAAAGTTGTAACACTTTCAGCACTTTTTGACTGACTAATTGGTAATTCTAAAGACTCATTATCGATATTACTTTCTACTTCTGAGATTTTAACCACCGTCGACGGTATTAGTGTATCCACTATGATCTTAGAGTTGCTTATATCAGCAGGATCACCTGCTTTCTTAAACCGCTTAACGGATGAAGGTCTTTCGAATGCTATATTCTTCACATCTCCAGTATAGCTGAATGGTTTATTGCTATAATTTCCGGAGTTTGTCAAGCCTTTGTCTGAGCGGGGCAGACTAGAAGAAAATGCCGAAGTGTCTTCTGGACTTATCTGTTGGCTACTATTCATGCTTAACACAATGGTTCCGAACTCATTTCCCAAAATTTTAGATAACTGAGGAATAGCGTTGATTATTCGTTGTGCATCAAGTCTACAACGTCGTCCCGACGATTTCGAAGATGCTGGAAATGATACATCAGCAATATTTTCCTGGCTAGATATATTAGAAAAGCTTAAAGCTCGACGTGCACCCATATTTCGCGATGTTGATGTCATTGGTGCTGCTGATAGGCTTCTTCTTCTCAACAATGATGCTTGTTGTGCCGCACTTGGACTTACACAATTTAAAAAATTACCTCGATACGAAGGTGCACTTACATTCTCCAAATACTCGCTTGGCAGTGTTGGCAGTCGGTTTGAGGCATTATTATATACTTTAGATGAGCTTGATACATCACAAAAAGTTGGCGTTGAAATATTATCAAGGTATTCACTCTGCTCCTGGGTGTTTCCAAACGATGGCATTGTAACATCATCGAGACACTCATTGGTCATAACTCCAGGCCTATTAGCATAAGAAGACGGAGCTGACTCATGCCAGATTTTTTGTGATGGCATTGAAGAATTTTTACGATTGAAAACAGCCGATCGATCTGAACGAGACACAGGTTCCGACCATGATAACGCTTCAACATGACTATCAGGAAAAAATGGAGCGGATTCATCACAGATATTTTCAGTTGAATCTAATGAATTATGACAGACCCGACCACTAGAAGCACCAGAACATTTTTGAAATGATTTGTTTGTGGAGTTTTCCAAAAATGGAGCAGATTCGTCAAAAATATATTGAGAAGGTATTGTAATTTCTGCTTGTTGTCCTCTGGCTTTACACGATATGCTTTCATCAAAATTTGGGGCACTTATGTCATCTAAGCGCTCGATGGGCAAACTTTGTTGCTGAATTTGAATAGTAGGATTTCCAGCCGAGCTAGCGAATGAGGGAATAGTTATGTCTTCCAAACGTTCATTATTATATACTGGTCTGCGATCAGAACCAAGTGATGGAGCTGATGTATCATATATGTTTTGGTAAGTTATTTCTTGCCTACGGTATGTTCGAGGTCTTCCTCTCGAGGCTCCTGACACTTCTCCAAATGATGGCATTGTTACATCGCCTAAGTACTCACTACCTTGGTCAACACACCCTGATCTTCCATATGAACTACTCACACTCTGTAACCTTCTTAGTCTTTCTTGTTGTTGAGGTGTATTACTTCGACACAAGTTCGGTCCAACAGATGGTGCACTTATGTCATTTAAGAAATCATTTGAACAATTAGTAGCACCTGAAACGTTTTCAATTGCCGGCATCAAGGACTCATTAGTATTTGATCTATTTCCTCTGTAATAAGCATTACTAATGTCTTCCAAGTGTTCATTTGGAGTAGTTGAAACTTCGCCAAATGAAGGCATTGTAATGTCCTCCAAATATAAGCTTGTACTTCTTCTTCTTTTACTTTTACCGAAAGATGGCGTCAAAATATCACAAATTTTCTGTGATGGCCTACGAGGTGCAGATCCAGATACTCCTCCAAAGGACGGCATGCTTTGATCCATCAAACATTCACTGGTCATCGAACGCTGTTGTGCGACAGAGAAAACTCTTGAAGAGCTAGACACCTCGCTGAAGGAAGGCATGCTTTGGTTTACCAAACATTCTTTTTCCGTAACAACTTGCTGATGCGTTTGAGATCTACCTCTAGACAATCCTGATAATCCTCCAAGAGAAGGCATACTTTGGTCTGCCAAGCACTCGTTGGTCATTGATCTCTGTTGATATGCTGGAGACTTGGGACTTAAAACGCCAGATACTCCACCAAAAGAGGGCATGCTTTGATCTACCAAACATTCGTTATTTATCGATCTCTGTTGAGCATTGGCTCTAGATGATCCTGATACTCCTCCAAAAGAAGGCATGCTTTGGTTCGCCAAGCACTCATTCGTTATCGGTTGTTGTTGATATACTTGACCATTTGCTCTGGACGATCCTGATACTCCTCCGAAAGAAGGCATGCTTTGGTCCGCCAAGCATTCGTTCGTCATTGGTTGCTGTTGATATACTTGAACATTTGCTCTGGACGATCCTGATACTCCTCCAAAAGAAGGCATGCTTTGGTTTACCAAGCACTCATTCGTTATCGGTTGCTGCTTATATACTTCAGCATTGGCTCTAGACGATCCTGATACGCCTCCAAAAGAAGGCATGCTTTGGTCCGCCAAGTATTCGTTCGTCATTGGTTGCTGTTGATATACTTGAGCATTTCCTCTGGACGATCGTGATACTCCTCCGAAAGAAGGCATGCTTTGGTTCACCAAGCACTCATTCGTTATCGGTTGCTGCTTATATACTTCAGCATTGGCTCTAGACGATCCTGATACGCCTCCAAAAGAAGGCATGCTTTGGTCCGCCAGGTATTCGTTCGTCATTGGTTGCTGTTGATATACTTGAGCATTTCCTCTGGACGATCGTGATACTCCTCCGAAAGAAGGCATGCTTTGGTTCACCAAGCACTCATTCGTTATCGGTTGCTGCTTATATACTTCAGCATTGGCTCTAGACGATCCTGATACGCCTCCAAAAGAAGGCATACATTCGTCCGCCAAACACTCAGTGGTCATCGATCTCAGTTGACGTGCTGGTGATTTGGCTCTTGACGCGCCAGATACTCCGCCGAAAGAAGGCATGCTTTGATCTACCAAACATTCGTTATATATCGATCTCTGTTGAGCATTGGCTCTGGACGATCCCGATACTCCTCCAAAAGAAGGCATGCTTTCGTCCGCCAAGCACTCGTTCGTCATTTGTTGCTGTTGATATATTTGAGCATTAGCTCTAGACGATCCTGACACTTCTCCAAAAGAAGGCATGCTTTCGTCTGCCAAACACTCAGTGGTCATCGATCTCTGTTCACGTGCTGGAGATTTGGCTCTTGACGCGCCAGATACTCCGTCGAAAGAAGGCATGCTTTGATCTACCAAACACTCGTTGTTTATTGATCGCTGATGAGCATTGGCTCTAGATGATCCTGATACTCTTCCAAAAGACGGCATACTCTGATCTGCCAAACATTCAGTAGTCATAGATCTCTGTTCACGTGCTGGTGATTTGGCTCTTGACGCGCCCGATACTCCTCCGAAAGAAGGCATGCTTTGATATTCCAAACATTCGTTATTTATCGATCTCTGTTGAGCATTGGCTCTGGACGATCCCGATACTCCTCCAAAAGAAGGCATGCTTTCGTTCGCCAAGCACTCGTTCGTCATTTGTTGCTGTTGATATATTTGAGCATTAGCTCTAGACGATCCTGACACTTCTCCAAAAGAAGGCATGCTTTCGTCCGCCAAACACTCAGTGGTCATCGATCTCTGTTCACGTGCTGGAGATTTGGCTCTTGACGCGCCAGATACTCCGCCGAAAGAAGGCATGCTTTGATATTCCAAACACTTGTTGTTTATTGATCGCTGATGAGCATTGGCTCTAGATGATCCTGATACTCTTCCAAAAGACGGTATACTCTGATCTGCCAAACATTCAGTAGTCATCGATCTCTGTTCACGTGCTGGGGATTTGGCTCTTGACGCGCCCGATACTCCTCCGAAAGAAGGCATGCTTTGATATTCCAAACATTCATTATTTATCGATCTCTGTTGAGCATTGGCTCTGGACGATCCCGATACTCCTCCAAAAGAAGGCATGCTTTCGTTCGTCAAGCACTCGTTCGTCATTTGTTGCTGTTGATATATTTGAGCATTAGCTCTAGACGATCCTGACACTTCTCCAAAAGAAGGCATGCTTTCGTCCGCCAAACACTCAGTGGTCATCGATCTCTGTTCACGTGCTGGAGATTTGGCTCTTGACGCGCCAGATACTCCGCCGAAAGAAGGCATGCTTTGATATTCCAAACACTCGTTGTTTATTGATCGCTGATGAGCATTGGCTCTAGATGATCCTGATACTCTTCCAAAAGACGGCATACTCTGATCTGCCAAACATTCAGTAGTCATCGATCTCTGTTCACGTGCTGGAGATTTGGCTCTTGACGCGCCAGATACTCCGCCGAAAGAAGGCATGCTTTGATATTCCAAACACTCGTTGTTAACCGATCGTTGTTGAACATTGGCTCTTGACGATTCTGAAACTACTCCGAAAGAAGGCAAGCTTTGGTCCGCCAAACACTCAGTGGTTATCGATCTCTGTTGACGTGCTGGAGATTTGGCCCTTGACGCGCCAGATACTCCTCCGAAAGAAGGCATGCTTTGATATTCCAAACACTCGTTGTTTATTGATCGCTGATGAGCATTGGCTCTAGATGATCCTGATACTCCTCCAAAAGACGGCATACTCTGATCTGCCAAACACTCAGTGGTCATCGATCTCTGTTGACGTGATGGAGATTTGACCCTTGACACGCCCGATACTCCTCCGAAAGATGGCATGCTTTGATCTACCAAACATTCGTTATTTATCGATCTCTTTTGAGCATTGGCTCTGGACGATTCCGATACTCCTCCAAAAGAAGGCATGCTTTCGTCCGCCAAGCACTCGTTCGTCATTTGTTGCTGTTGATATATTTGAGCATTAGCTCTAGACAATCCTGACACTTCTCCAAAAGAAGGCATGCTTTCGTCCGCCAAACACTCAGTGTTCATCGATCTCTCTTCACGTGCTGGAGATTTGGCTCTTGACGCGCCAGATACTCCGCCGAAAGAAGGCATGCTTTGATATTCCAAACACTCGTTGTTTATTGATCGCTGTTGAGCATTTACTCTAGATAATCCTGATACTCCTTCAAATGAAGGCATGCTTTCGTCGGCCAAGCACTCATTCGTTATCGGTTGAGGCTTATATACTTGAGCATTGGCTTTAGGCGATCCTGATACTCCTCCAAAAGAAGGCATGCTTTGATCTGCCAAACACTCATTATTTATCGATCTCTGTTGAGCATTGGCTCTGGACGATCCCGATACTCCTCCAAAAGAAGGCATGCTTTCGTTCGCCAAGCACTCGTTCGTCATTTGTTGCTGTTGATATATTTGAGCATTAGCTCTAGACGATCCTGACACTTCTCCAAAAGAAGGCATGCTTTTGTCCGCCAAACACTCAGTGGTCATCGATCTCTGTTCACGTGCTGGAGATTTGGTTCTTGACGCCCCACATACTTCTCCGAAAGAAGGCATGCTTTGGTCCGCCAACCACTCGTTAGTCATCGATCTCTCTTGAGGTGATAGAGATTGTGGCTTGGAAGCGCCAGATACTCCTCCGAAAGAGGGCATGCTTTGGTCCGCCAAGTACTCATTGTTTATCGATCGCTGTTGAGCCGTTGCTCTGGACGATCCTGATACTCCTCCGAAGGAAGGCATGCTTTGGTCCACCAAGCACTCATTGGTCATCGATATTTTCTGATGTGATGGAGATTGGGGCCTGGAAGCGCCAGATACTCCTCCAAAAGAGGGCATGCTTTGGTCCGCCAAACACCCGTTGTTTATCGATCGCTGTTGACGTACTGGAGATTTGGCTCTTGACGCCCCACATACTTCTCCGGAAGAAGGCATGCTTTGGTTCGCCAAACACTCGTTAGTAATCGATTGCTGTTGATATACTTGAGCATTTCCTCCACACGATTCTGATACCCCTCCGAAAGAAGGCATGCTTTGGTCCGCCAAGCACTCGTTGGTCATCGACCGCTGTTTAGCATTGGCTCTAGCCGATCCTGACACTCCTCCGAAAGAAGGCATGCTTTGGTCCGCCAGACACTCGTTAGTCCTCGATATCTCTTGATGTGATGTGGGCTTGGAAACGCCAGATACTCCTCCAAAAGAGGGCATGCTTTGATCTAGAAAACACTCGTTGTTTATCGATTGCTGTTGAGCATTGGCTCCAGCCGATCCTGATACTCCTCCAAAAGAAGGCATGCTTTGGTTTGCCAAATACTCATTGTTTATCGATCGCTGCTGAGCGTTGGCTCTGGACGATCCTGATACTCCTCCAAAAGAAGGCATGCTTTGGTCCACCAAGCACTCGTTGTTTATCGATTGCTGTTGAGCAATGGCTCTCGACAAATCTGATACCCCTCCGAAAGAAGGCATGCTTTGGTCCGCCAAACACTCGGCGGTCATCGACCGCTGTTGAGCATTGGCTCCAGCCGATCCTGATACTCCTCCAAAAGAAGGCATGCTTTGGTTCACCAAATACTCATTGGTTATCGATCGCTGCTGAGCGTTCGCTCTGGACGATCCGGATACTCCTCCGAAAGAAGGCATGCTTTGGTCCGCCAAACACTCGTTGTTTATCGATTGCTGTTGAGCAACGGCTCTGGACGAATCTGATACCCCTCCGAAAGAAGGTATGCTTTGGTCCGCCAAGTACTCATTCGTCATTGATCTTTGTTGATGCGGTAACGATTTGACCGTTGAGGCACCAGATACTCCTCCGAAAGAAGGCATGCTTTGATCTAGCAAACACTCGTTGTTTATCGATCGTTGTTGAACATTTCTTCTACGTGATCCTGATATTCCTCCGAAAGAAGGTATGCTTTGGTCCATTAAACACTCGTTATTCATCGATCGCTGTCTTTGTGTTGGAGAATTGGCTCTAGAAGTGCCATATATTACCCCGAAAGAAGGAATGCTTTGGTCCGCCAAACATCCATTGGTCATTGATCGCTTTTGATATGCTTGAGCATTGGTCCTGGACGATCCTGATACTCCACCAAATGATGGCATGCTTTGGTCTACTAAAAACTCATTGGTCATCGATTGTTGTTGATATGCTGGAGAATTCCTTCTCAAAGTGCCAGATTCTTTTCCAAAGGATGGCTCGATAGTCATCGACCTCTGTTTATATGCTGGAGAATCGGCTCTTGAAGTACCATATATTACCTCAAAAACAGGCATGCTTCGGTCCGCCATACACTCGTTAGTCATCGAACGCTGTCTATAAGCTGAAGAATTCTGTTTTGAAGTACCAGATACTCCTCCAAACGAAGGCATGCTTTGATCCACCAAACACTCATTGGTAATCGATCTCTGTTGATATGCTGGAGAATTTCCTCTCAAAGGACCAGATACTTCTCCAAAGGAAGGCATGCTTTGATCTACCAAGCACTCGTTAGTCATCGATCGCGCTCTATAAGCTGGAGAATTCCCTCTTGAAGCACCAGTTACTCCTCCGAACGAAGGCATGCTTTGATCCACCAAACACTCGTTCGTCATCGATCGCTGTCTATAAGCTGGAGAATTCCCTCTCGAAGCACCAGATAGTTCTCCAAACGAAGGCATGCTTTGATCTACCAAACATTCATTGGTCATTGATCTCTGTTGATGTGCTGGAAAATTTCCTCTCAAAGGACCAGATACTTCTCCGAACGAAGGCATACTTTGTTCCACCAAACACTCATTGGTAATCGATCTCTGTTGATGTGCTGCAGAATTTCCTCTCAAAGGACCAGATACTTCTCCAAAGGAAGGCATGCTTTGATCCACCAAACACTCGTTAGTCATCGGTCGCGCTCTATAAGCTGGAGAATTCCCTCTTGAAGCACTAGATACTCCTCCAAACGAAGGCATGCTTTGATCTACCAAACACTCATTGGTCATTGATCTCTGTTGATGTGCGGGAGAATTTCCTCTCAAAGGACCAGATACTTCTCCAAAGGAAGGCATGCTTTGATTCACCAAACACTCGTTAGTCATCGGTCGCGTTCTATAAGCTGGCGAATTCCCTCTCGAAGCACCAGATACTCCTTTAAACGAGGGCATGCTTTGATCCACCAAACACTCGTTAGTCATCGGTCGCGCTCTATAAGCTGGAGAATTCCCTCTCGAAGCACCAGATACTCCCCCAAACGAAGGCATGCTTTGATCTACCAAACACTCATTGGTCATTGATCTCTGTTGATGTGCTGGAGAATTTCCTCTCGAAGCACCAGATACTCCTCCAAACGAAGGCATACTTTGATTGGCTAAATAGTCGCTGCGGCTAAGTCGTCTTTGATTTACAGGAGAATTCACTCTGGACGAAGCTGATATTTCTTCAAAAGATGGCATGCTTTGGTCCATTAAAAATTCGTTATTGATCGATCGCTGTTGATTCGTGTGAAAATTGGCTCTTTCATGGCTGGATGCTCTTCCATAAGAAGGCATGCCTTGGTCCGCCACACATCCACAGTTTGCCGAACGCTCTTGATGCGACTCAGAATAAACTTGCTGACAGCGTGGATCTTCTTCAAAGGATGGCATGCTTTGGTCTATTAAATATTCGCTGTTATTTAGTTGCTCTTTACGTTTACCCCTGTAAGCTTTTGGTATTCCTGCAAAGTAGACAGCATTCTTTGAAGATTTGGTATATTGTGGACTACTCTGACTCCTATTTTCTGATAGATGTCCAAAGGGGGGAGCACTCACGTCAATAATACGTTCATCTGAGACATTATATTCATGTCCAAAAGCAACTGCAGACATGTTGGCTAAGTTATCATCACAATGTGCAATATAAGATGGTGCTGAGATTCCGCTAATGCCCTGATCACCTGATCTGTTATACGAACTATTACCAAGCGTTGGGGGACTAACATCTCCTAGATACATATTAGTGTCTAGAGATTGCCCCAAAATAATACATTGTTGTTGTAGAGCTGAGCTCTGATTCGCATAAGACGGTGCACTTATATCATCCAAGTATTCATTTGTCATATCATGCGATCCTAAACATGTACTCATCGCAGGTATGGAGTCGTTATAAAACGATGGCATTGATATATTCTCAAGATTCTCACACTGTTGCCCATTAGAAAAGTTCGATTGTACTTCCTGTCTTACACCTGCATCGCAACGCTTCCGCTCTAAATTGTCGTGCTGTTCATCGGTCGCATTTTGCACGTTGCTGAACTCAACGTTATGATTGGTACCATATCCACGCTGGTCACAGCGAGTAGTCAAAGGACACTGGAGAGTCGAAGGATTTCATTTTCATCAAAATAAATATTTAAAAATATATTTTTACCGTCTTCATGTTGCTTTCTCCAGACACCTCACCGGGCGGTTGAGAAGCATCGCCGCACGGAGTGTTGCTCATTTGCTGGCCACGTATTAAACGTTCGGACAATCTTTGAATACGGTCAGAGATATCCTGATACAAATTGTCCACATAACTTTTTACATTATTTTGAGCCAGGGAATTTTGAATATCGTTCGGCGCTAAAGTGCCATCCGACCAATCACCATCTGGATTAGGATTCTGGAGTTGCATACTTAAATCAAGTGCCTGCGGGGTTACATTCAACAAAGCCGCGTCCCCCGTCTGAGGTGGTACCGCACAAATGCGGTCCATGTCCTGAGCGTCGGCAGCATCTGTGATTTTACAATTTGTTGTTAAGCAAAATAGATGTTAGCGAGTCCTACGACTAGCATGTGACTTCGCACATGCCCAAACATACGCAAATTATGCTGCTCCTCGTTGTACTTTAACCCATGCTCTTCTGACGGTTGTCCACCTTCAAAGCGAATAATTTTTTTCCTCGCCGCGTTTTTCGTATCACTTGTGCCTGACTGACGTTTTGTCACTTTTTTACTTTTCACGTTTGTCATCGCGAAGAAAGGAAGGCGCACTTGAAATTTTCCTCTCCTTCTTCTTTTAGCCCGAAAAACTTAAATTTTTAATTTTAGTTGTCGAAAATGTGAAGTGTTATTCGAAAGTAAAATAATCCGGTCAATAATTAAAAATTACGACTTTGACCACACAAAATGATTTTAGAACTTAAAAAACTTATTACATCTTAATGCCATAAAAAAGAACGCATTTCCGTACGGATGTGAAATACATGAAGGCAATGCAATTAAAAGCGCAAATTTTTGTAATTTATAAATTTCTTTGATTTCTTTCGACTTTTCGATGGTTTTTTTTTTAGCCTTCAATCTTAGTAGCTGAGTATGTGAATGTGTGTGTTTGTGGGAGTGTGTGGTTGGAAGCTTCTAAGTTTGTGTGTGACTGTACTTTGTGGTCCGCTTGGTACGTGGGCTGACGGGCGGGTTGGGTGGCTGGCTGGCTGGCTGGCTGGCTGGCTGGATGGCTGGCTGGATGACTTGTGGACGCAAGTCGTCACACGAAACCGCTTTCATTTCCGCCAAACACAATTGCATCATTAGCGATGCAATCTCCGTTACTTAACGTAACCGCAACATGCCGGAAATGAAATCCGAGGCAAGCTGGCGCTCCCAGTGCTAAGCTCACTAAACTTTTGCACGGTGAACGACTCGACAAGTGTGCCGAGTAAAGCGTACGTAGAAAAAAGTGCCGTAAGAATATTTCACAGTTAGTTTTCTCAACCTAAGGATACTCTATATATATTTGAGATGCTTGACAAGTAGCTAAACATAATGGCATTTTCCTGACACTCAAAACAGGTGAAAAAATATACAAATATAAAGAGTGATCAAGTAATACCAGTGTTGAGAGGGGAAAAGAGGCGACCTTCTGCAACAGGGTCCAGGGTATAGGATAAAAGAATGACTGAGCGTAGAAAAGGAAATATGACTTCGCCGTGTGACATAGTCAAAGAGCAGTCAAGACTGCTGACGCAGTTTAAGGGGGCGGCAGCCGGCGTCGGGGAAGGAAGGCAACGGAAACAACCGGAAAGCAAACGAATAGATGCTGCTGCGCACAAATAATCGAATAAAGCCGTACCTGCAGCAGGGCCTTTGGCTGGATGAGGGGAAGGAAGTGGTAAGTTTTGATGCCATTGCCATATAGCCGCAGAGGGTGCCGCCAGAGACGTCACAATCCTCGATGACTGCACGGCTAGTGTAGCACCCATTGGCCGCAGGATAGAAGGATAAACGATTACGCGGTGCCGCTTCATTTAGCTGGGGCGACTCAGGCTACTGCCAGCAGCAAATATTTGACTTAAGCTTTGAAAGACATGCACACATAGCACCATACACACACCACATACGAGGGTTGCTCAAAAACTTGTATGTACGTTTTAAAAACAAAATCTTAAATTTAATTTAATTTATTTAAAATTTTTCTAGATTTTTTCTTGTTTTTATATGTTATATTGTATATTTACTTATTTTTTCTATTTTTTTATTTTTTTATTTTTATAATTTTTTTTTTCTCTTTTGTCCACCTTCTATATCAAAACACACTTTCTGTCTTAAAAAGCAAAGCTTTTTGAACTGACCTCCTAACCTGTATTAATGCATCAAGTCAAAGAATTGAAGCTGCAGTTTTATTTCTTATATTCCATGTCCTCCGATTGAATATTTTAGTTTTGTTTTAAATTCGCAAGTCTTGGGAGCTACCCTCGCATTTCATGCAGCTCATGGCTTCAAATAAAATGTTTGAAACATGAGCAGGCAATCAACTTGTATTCCAACGACCAGGTATTTGCATATGACCCCATCTCGCCATCTCGCCATCTCAGCATCTCACCATCTCACCACCTCAGGACTCAACATCTTTTGCACAATCTTCAGAGAATTTGCCAATCCTTAACCCTTTCCCAAGTTGTCACTTTTCGCGACGCTTTGTGCCGCATTAATGCGCATATTAAAATGGACGACAACGCCGACTGAACTAATGTTGGCTGGTACCTTATAAGACTGACAATGTTATTTCCATACACATATGGGAATGTACATGTATGTGTGTGTGTGTGTGTGTATTTTCGTATGCATATGTGAATGTTGATGGCTTCGTGGATTCAGCATCTCATCTCAAAAGAGAGAGAGCAAAGTTGCCAGTCACCGGAGCTGACGACTGCCCCAAGGCTACAGACAGAGCTCAGGCAGAAAAGAACACATAACAAAAAAAAAGGAGAAAAAAAAACGAAAAAAAAATAAAATAAAATAAAGAAAATAAAAATAAAAATAAAAGAAAAAGAAAAACGGCGACAAAGTTTGGGAAACGTTTACGTTGCTTACTTTTCAATTTTGTATGCGACCTACGCTGAGGGGATGTTTTGGGGGTCAAGTGTTTACAGTTAACAGTGCCTAACGGTTTCGGGCATGACAGCATAATGCAATGCAATAACACAAAGAGCTCTTTTCATTGAGGGCTCACAACTGCTTGCAACCATGTAAATATATAGCGATTAGCAAATACACACACACACACACACACACGCACACATATGTGTATTACAAAGTGTATTTGCACGAATATTTACACTCACATGAGCAATTAATTTCATAGAGCCCATCAATACGATAGACGCTTCAAACAATACAAGCAGAACTCAAGAAACTTCAGGGATAAAGCTTATTAAGGAAATTCAAATTTCATCCTTTCACAAATGTCAAATATTTGTTTAAAAAATTCAGAAAAGTACCAAGTGATACAGAAATACATTATTAAAGCATCTCCCAACATATAAATGTACATATTAGATTTATGAATTTGAAAATATAAATTAAATATAGAAAGAAGATCCTGAGAATGCAACAAGTATTTTTGATCGCATAGAATCCTTAAGCAAGCCACAGCAAACGTTTGTATATAACGCCACAAATTTTAAATATACCCATAAAATATATTCCTAGATTATCAAAATGTACTTAAGTGATAAAAGCAGGGAAAAATATAAAAAGAGGGAAAAAGATAAAAACAGGGAAAAAATAATGGTAAGTCTATATAAATTAAATAATGGGTATTTTACAAAGCTTTAATAAAACCCATTTTGCGATAAAGCGCCACCTGGCGGGCAAAACATACACAACATAGAAAATTGCTTCTCGAAATGTTAATGTTACATTTACAGTACAGCAGCAGCAGCAACTGCTGTTAATTAACAGAAAGTCCTTTTAAACTTAATATATAAGCCAAATTCTTAATTCAAATTTTAATTAAATAATAATCGAAAAATTTTGGTAATTTATAAACTTTAATATAAATACAATCGATTACTCACTGTTTGAGATGGGCATTTGACGAGTTTTAGTGGCGTTGCCAAGACAATGCAATAACAACCAAAGCATAAACAGTTGCCCCGGACAACCGTTAGTCAAGTCAGCCGGCAGCCGCTGCATGTAAACAAACAAAAACAGTTAAAATCAGAGTGAAAAAAATAATATTAAAAAAATCACATTTAAAGTTTAAAATATAGAGAATAAAATTAAAGCTAAATACAAAACTAAGCGAAGAACTCGCCATGTGCCAATGGGTTTAATCTATGGCAAGCTGCGTTGCTGCTACTGTTGCAAAAGAGCATCTGACTCATCAAGAGCCAATTTTAAGGTGCTAATACTGGGTGCCGCTGGCAGTGGGAAAACCCAGTTGGGGCATGTGCTTAGCGGCAAGCAACGTGATGCCGACGATTTAGGCCCAACTAACGGTGTGCGTTGCTATCGCTTGGAACCAAAATCCGAGCCAGATGCGATTCCTGCTACACTGCTGCTTACTGAAGTGGGCGGCAGTGTGGATATGCAACGTATTTGGCCTCATTACTACGCCAGTTGCCATGCACTCATCTTCTGCTTTGATCTCAGTGCCAGCAACGAGCAATTGCATGCCAACTTTGAGCTACTCCAGCGTTGCCTGGAACACGTGTCTCTACGTGGAAAGCCCGTTGTACTGGTGGCCACGCACTATCGGGATGACGTCCAACTATACGATGTGGAGCATGCATTTAACTTGGAACAGATGACACGCACCTGCTGCTGTCCATTACACATTTGTCACATATCTGGGGAGGATTTGTGGCAAGCTATGCACTGGCTGTGCCAACAGCTAGAAGCCCAGGGACCAGCACTAGCACAACGAATCAAATACGATATCAATATGCAGGTGGGTGTAACATAGATATGCGTAGATCGCGTTAACTCAAGACAACAGCTTACGCAGTTGGATACATTTATAAATAACACTTAAATAAAAATTTTCTTACTCTTCAGTCATGGCAGCGGCGCAGACGCGAGCTACTTTCCAGCAGCAAACTGGCGCAGGTGCATCGACAGCGTTTCCGACGACGCCACAAAAAGGTAATCATGTTAAGGCAATATTGAATTTATATAATAATAAAATGATTCTCATTTCAATAACTACAGCTTTGGCCAATGCCCCAATCCGATGACGTCATACAGCCACGGCCCTGCACAGCACCTGCTGCCATCTTTGTTTTGCGCGCTTTTGAAGGCAGACTGACGCCGTAAAGCTGACGCCAATTTTTGAAAAAATATGTGCCAAATCTATGTACATATGGTTATTTGTCTGCCTTTATCAATCAATTTATAGTGCCTAAGAGTTTCCCATACCCTAAAACCGGTTAAACAGATTTAAATAACGTAATTAAATATTCGCACAACATACAAACTTTTCTTATTAGCATCCAATTTGACTGCATGTGCATTTGCACACATACAATAAGACGAATAACTAGTTGCCCGCATACTTTTATTAACATATCAATTACACCAGACACTATGAAACTTTACTTTTATATTATGAAAATAAGAATTCGTCTCGAAGTAATTTGAATATAAGCAATTTTTAGCCGCTCATGCAAAATTTGCATTTTCCGATCAGTGATGGTAAGCAGCGCAAAATGAGCAGTGGGCGATGCGCAATAATGCTCAAAATATCGATAGCCCTCACGATCGTTAATATTTATCGATCGAATAAATTTTTTTTTTTTAATATTTAAATATATTTTATTAAATTTGTACACAACAACAAAAAATGAAATATACAGATTAAAAATAGTTTGCTGCGCACTTGCTGCCGCATTTTAAAGGTGTCAATGTTCGCTGAGAGATGTCAGCTCATAGCTATGGGTATTATGTGCATGTTCCGTTAACTTTGTTGCCGTCAATTTGGGTGAGGGGCGGGCTGTTGGGCTGGTGCTGGTCTATGCAGGATCTCCTCACTTGCTTGACTGCTCACCGATGATGTATTGCAGCGTAGCAATAAGTAAACCACAAGAACACCTCACACATACACACACACACACACACATCATGCGCGCGTGTATAGAGGAAATTCAAACAATTACCAATACACTAACAAGGAATACCTCCCACTCGTCGTGGCTAAGGACTGACGAGCAGTCGCACACGCTGCTGACATTGATGATTGCGGCTCGTTGACGACTACGGTAGTGGCGATGTCGGCATTGTTATTGTTACTGTTGGTGTTGTTGTTGTTGTTGTTGCTGTTGTTGGTGTTGGTATTTTGTTGCTGTTGGTGTTGGTGTTTGTTGTAGTTGACGGCGTCTGGAGACGCCACGAACGTGTGCTCATAATAATCCCGATATATAAGCCAGTCAAAAAAGCCGCCGATGCAAGCACACACACACACACATACACACATACACACGAACACACATGCATACACATAAATAAACATGTGTCGCCGTGTGTTGTAACGAAAAGTGTAAAATAAGCATCAATCATCGCTTATTCGAGTTGTCATCAATCACACACACGTTGCACACACACACACGCACACACACACACACACACGCACGCACACAAACAAGCGCAGTAGCCTTCGCTGCGGTGACAACGACCACAACAAAAATAATAATAATAGCAACAACAACTACCGCCACCACCACCACCACAACAACAACAACAACAACAACAATGGAAAGCAACAAGCACCGTTATCCTTTGGGGTTACTTTCCGTGAAGTGAACGTTAGAGAGGAAAAGCCGAACGCTTACAAATTTGATGCAACCTTTAAATTCGCAACCCCTTCTGGTCGCCGTTGTTCCGGCCACCGGTCTCCGGCCAGCGGCCTCCGGCGGATGCACGCCCAACGCCCAACCCCCATTCCCTGCGCCTAATCAGCTTTAACAGTTATTAAATCATCAGGTTGCACGATCGGGTCATTCGTCTATCCACCCATCGGCTGTCACATGTCTGTCAGCAGTCAACGCGGTCCAACAAAAATGCGTAACCAAATATCCTGGATGTCCTGCTACTCCCCCCACCGTCATCCATGTCCCCGAGTGCCTCCTGCCGCCGTTGCGTGCGTCAAGGCAGAAAATAAAGATTTAATCGGCATTTATGTATGTATTTCTCCTGCTCCTTCTCCTGCTCCTTCTCCTGTTCCTTCTCCTGCTCCTTCTCCTGCTCCTTCTCCTACCCCTTCTTCCACCCCTTCTCCTAACACTCCTTCCACTTTCAGAGATTTTTATGATTATCCGCTCGTATTTTGATATGGAACCCAACGAGTTGTCAAACCGATGAGTTGGCGGGTGGGGGAAAGGAGTCCTTCACTTGCCAGGGATTATGTCCGACCCTCCAAAAAATAAAAAAAAAAATTAAATTTAAAGATTTATCCTTTTGACACTGGTTTCTGCATACTCTTTAAATTAATTATCGAAATCAGGATATAGAAAGCTGATCGCTAACAAAATCAGGACATGCCGTGAATTTTCAAAATTTTCCAATTTTAAGACTTAACATTTTATGCGGCATTTCTTAATTTTATATAAAGACACACAGACTGATGTATAAGAGGGAAGGACACTCGCAGGACATTAAGTGGCTAAGTTGATGTACACACACGTCAGAGTATTAAAAAATTATAAAATAAAAATAGGAAAACTTTTATATACTTTCAGAGTTTGATAAAATGTTTTATGTCGCACACACACACACACACACACACACACATCAAATGGCCATCGCAGGCAGGAGTCGAGGCAGCGCCAGGACATTAGGCTGCACTGTGAAGGGGGCGTGACAATGAATATTTTGTACACTTAAGCAACTTTCACACGCAACTTGGCAGATTGACCAAGAAAACAGCTAACTCGAAGGATGGCGGACAGGACTAAAAGCTGAGTCACATTTGGAAGATCCTTAAAGGATTCCAGGTAACCATTTATCCAAGTATTACTTTTGATAATCGGCGGAAATTAAATTGCTACTAATAAATTGAGAATTAATAATAAATACAGCTTAGAACCAAAGGATATGTCATGTTAAAGGATAATTTATATTTTGTATTTTTAAAGGAAGGATATATCATATTGAGAGATATTGCATATTGAAGGTTATATCACATTAAAGGATACTTCATGTTATTATTATTGAAATATATATTTTATTTAAGGACATAAGTCCTTGAAGGTATATTTTGTTTTAAAGGATGTGCCATATTGAAGGATATATCATATTGGGAGATGTATTATATAAAAGGATATTTAATATTGAATGAAATATCATATTGAAGGAACTCTAGTAATAAAGGATAACTGACTCATAGTGAAGGATGTGTCATATGGAAGGATATGTGTCATATGTAAGCACATATATAAAATATACAACTCATACAATTATACAAAAGGACTCCCAAGAAATTTCTTTTGAAAAAGTAAAAATTTTATAAAATTTAAATATTGAAGAAAAGGATATATGAAAGGACACGACATCATACATCAGTAGTTGCAACTATGTATCCTTATTATCAACTGATGAAACTGTTTGATATATAGAGGACAGTGTGTAATGAATTGTCCTTTCCTTAACATAAGGAATGTGAGAAGGAAATGAATTGAATTCAATGCTCCTGGCACTCGAGTCCTGGATAAATGAAGCGAAAAAGTTTGCAACTTTGCGCGGTCAAATCATAACAATTGACCTCATCCGCTGGAAAATAAAAAAAAGAAAAAAAAAAAAACAAAAAAACGAAGGCAAAGAATACGGGTTTTAATTTCAATTTAGACAACAATCCTGTTATGCTAAAAAGGATATACTGTTTTTGTATAATTTGGAGCGGATCTAAAAACAACTGAAACCGAAATGCCAGCGCTCTCGGCAGACAATCAAATAAAGTCACGCCGCTTTAACATTTGCGGTTGTCGGCTGGCCGACACAGGATACGGATGCGGGGGGGCAAAGCTCACGGGGCAGGACACGTTCACCGACAAGGGGCCAAGTGATGGACAGGTTGTAGCTGGGTAACACGATATGCACATCACAGGCACTGCCACCGTCGGGCCATCAGACAGACAGAGAGACGACCACACACACACACACACACACATACAGGCACATACAGACACGCACACATGCTGATGCAGGCGAACAAACTTGCAAAAGGCTACAGGACATGTACACGAAATTAATTTGCAACGAAGGGCATGGCGCGCGTTTAATCCAACATGATATCGCCCGCAAAATGCAAAAACCCAAAAGCGGTACGATACGATGGCAAGGGCCAGGACCTCATACAGGACCTCAGCCTGGATAGCTGAAAGTTGAATGCCTGACATCGCCACCCTCCGGCCCACTCGCCGGACTGCAGCAAAATCAGAAAGCGGATTAAACGTATTCGTGAGAATTTGTCAACGGTTTCACACCTGTTCGACAGTCCAGGCTCAGCGGCAATGTATCGCGAGTGGGCGGGGCGGGGCGGGACGGCGCGGGTGTTTGGATGTGTGGGTGTGTGGGTATGTGGGCGTGGTCCGGCATAAAATGCCAATTAGAATTTCAAGTTCGCAGCCCGTTGAGCCGTGGCCATTGACGCCTTGGGCGCTTCACAGCTACAGTTGTAGTCCTTCCGTCCTTATCGTATGGACCGTAACGACTGACGGACTACCCAACCATCCGCTTGGCCCGCCCTTCGGTCTGTCTGTCCGTCAATCTGACTATCTGTCGCGACTTTTTGCCAACGCAAATTGTTTATCGCCTTCAGGGCGCTTTATTAACTTTACGGCCGACCGGACCGCAGTCTGGAATGGATCTGAATGGAACTGAACTCTCAACTCCACTTAACTCAACTCAACTCAACTCAACTCAACTGAACAGCTGAACAGCTGAACAACTGCCGGGCCTGACCTGATCTGGACCTGAGCCTGGGCCTGGGTCCGGGTCCGGGCCTGGTCCTGGGCTTGGTTTACGGCTATGGTCAGTGGCGTGTACGGACTTTCGATTTTCATGTATTTCAATTCGATTTGCCTTGCTTCGGATTCGATTGTTGTCCATTCGTTTTTATTTAATATTTCCTTATTTTCACTCTGTACTCGCCCCTTTGACCAACCCACCCTTCCACATCGTGTAGCACCTTTCTCCATTTTCACCCGTGTTACGCGGAAATGCACTCAAAATATTAAATGCTTCAGTAGTTTGCAATTATTGAGCGTTGCCTTCTGCTTAATTCATAATATACGCTCGGTGTGAGTGCAACATCCCAAGCCTTGTCGTTCCCAGACAGCTGTCCAGCTTCTGTCCATTTGCTGTGGGGGCTTGGGGAATAGCCACACTGTGGCACGACTTTTTAAATCGTGTGCAGCTTCAACTTCAAATAAAATCAAAAACCATTGCCTTAAATAATTAATTCAAATCAAACGGAGAAGTTCGTTTTTCTTGGTATTTAACAATTAGCTTAACTCAAGAGGAATTCCCTAGAAAATTATAATAGCAACAAATTTAAAGTCATAATTAATTTTAAATATTTCATAGCAATTAGCAATTAGTCGTGACCCAAGTTGCCCGCACACTTAACGATGGCCAATCGATATATCGAATTCAGTAAGGCATCCAACGTGACACGATCTTTGGCAATGCTCGCTAACGCGATAAGAGCAATTGCTCGAAACTGCGTAATCGATAGCTTGTCGGATCACATTATAACGGTAAATAACATACGAATGAGCGCATTCGCATTGCATATCGGAAATCTTTACAATACTTATTAAAAACATCTTATCGGCTGGCCTGCTGGTCACATAAAAATATAAATATGTTCTTAAGCATGCAAATGCTGGGCTGGAGGACCATAAATATAAATTCCCAGACGCTTAACAAGCCCAAAAAGGATTACAGACATGCCACAAGAAGGCCGTATGAAGACGGTGACGGCGACGGCGGCGGCAGCGGCGGCAACAAACGACTTTGATAAACCGAAGTCGAGTCTATGAGATTTACGAGCAGATTTCAAGAGTAACAAATACGCTATACACACAAACACACACACACACACACACACACACATATATATGTATATACGCTTATAAGATGGGGTCTGGTCTGGTCGTGGGTGTGTGGGAATGTGAGGGTTGCTAGTCGAAGTCGTCGTCAAGTTGTCAGGAGCAAAACTTTCAATTGCATTTTGACCAAGTTGCTTGGCTTATCTTTATTATCACTGTTGCTATTATCCAGCCCGAGTCCTCCACTGTCCATAGCCTAGATGGGGATCTCATAAGGTTAAGGGCGGAGGAGTTCGAGTCGAGCTCTGGCAAGCGGCGGACGTTGTAGCGCCTGGCGGGCTCGTAAAGTATGTCATGTGTCATAAATGACAGATTCTTAGGCGTACTTCATTGATCCCTTTTGGCCGCAACGTTTTTACGACGCCGCTTACAGGCTCCAGACACACACACGCACACACACTCATGTCTCAGCAAAATTGTTGCAGTATTCTCGTTCTACACACACTGAAACTTCGGTACACACACACACACACTCACACACACACGAGTAGTGCGTGTTTGAAGTTTGCTTTTGATAAATGAATGGATTTTCAAAGGCGACGTTAATGAAATACGCACACAGCTCAAACACACACAAGCACACTTGTGCATACACATGCGCGCGAACATACAAAAGCAAAATACACTCTTACACTCACACACACACACACACAGAAGCATTCACACCCACACAGACAGCGACACATATGTGTGAAGGCAAACACCAGGACGAGCCAAAGGATGTCCACAGCTTCTATCTTTTCCTCTCACACGCTTTCCAACCAGAGTATGCATGAGTGTGTGTGTGTGCGTGTGTGTGTGTGTGTGTGGAGTATGTGTAGTACCATATATCCTTCAATCTATCAAACTCACGTGTTCATCGTGTCTCAATTTACTCGCTTAGTTTATGTTCAACTGGCGGCTTCTCACTGCCCTGTATTTTGATAGAGTCCGTTTCGCATATTTATGAAGTCAAAGCAACGGCAGCGGGCATTCAAAGGACATACATACAAACACACTCACACACACACACACACACACACTGAGAGAGAGAGAGACTTAGATGCATACGTAGATTAACTATGAGAAAGTGTGTATAGGATACGGACATAGACACATGACCGGCCAGCAGGACCTGCTTCAAGTTGTCCTATTTGACTTTGTTTGTTTGTTTATTTATGCATATAAAATTAAGGATTGGAAATAACTAGTTTCCCTTTTGGTATTTAACCATAGATCCTTTTGAGACATTACATGGCCAAAGGATGCATTAAGCAATCATAGGATATGATATAAAATCAATATTATTCATGTACATAACGAAAATTGTCTTGATTTCATTTCTTAAATAATTCTTAAATAATAAAAAATAAAAAATATTTAAATATTTCAATATTTTTATAATTTAAAAGTATCCTTGTTTTTGAATTGAATTTTTTTTATGCGTTTTACATCAAACATAAACCACTTAGAAGTCAAATTTGACTACCCTCCCGCTCTCTTTCTTTCTTCTGCATCTCGCCCCCACCACTCAGCTCGATTAGCATTAGCCACTATCGCCATCTCGCTCCCACTCCCCACGGCAATCGAATGATACTTAGCATCGACGTCAAATGTCACTAAATAATGCAAAGAACCAATTACAAGGAGAAGGCGAATCCAAGTGATCCACTTGCATTCAATGTATTGATGTTGATGTTGATGTCCTTGTTGTTGTTGTTGTTGTTGTGCTGCTGTTGTTGTTGCTGCTGTTTATGTACCTGTTGTTGTTATTATTGTTGTTGGTGATGATGGCGGTGACTGTTTTAGCCGCCGTTGGTGCTTTGTTTTTGCGAATGCTGCGAGCGCTGAAAAGTATGCCACATAAAATCGAACGGCGAATGTCGCACGGCTGTGGTAAAAGCAGAAGCACAAGCAGAAGTAGGAGCAGCAGCAGCAGCAGCAGCAGCAGCAGCTGAAGCTGGAGCTGTAGCAGACGCAGAGGAATAAGCCGAAACAGTAGCAAAAGCAAAAAGCAAAAAGCAAAAAGCAAAAGCAAACGCATTAAAAGCAACTTAATAATTCAGATCGAAATCACCAATCAGCGTAGCTGACATGTTGACAAACGACGCCGCCAACGCCATCGACGACAACAACAACAACAACAAAGACAAAGACAACAACAAAGACAACAACAACAATGACAACGAAAACGACGACAACGTAGCGAATCAGGATGAGAATAAGGATAAGGATGGCACGGGGATATGCGGGTATGGGTATGGGTATGCGGAGTGTGGAGGGCGGAGTGCGGGATGTGGAGGGAGAAGTGCGGTGGGCGGACGGCGGAGTGCGGAGGGCGGAGTGCGGAGGGCGGGGTGCGAAGTGCGATGTGCGATGTGCGGTGCGTGGAGTGTGGAGTGTGGAGTGCGGTAGATGTGAATATGAACGAGGACGCGAACACGGACGCGCTCGAAGGACGTAAACGAGGACAAGAGATTTACATTTTCAAAATCGAACGGCGACATAAGCCACCGCAAAGCAAAAGACACGCAACCACAGCAATAATGAAATCCACGATAAACAAGATAAACGAATACAAAATGGAATAAAGTATATAAAAAAGATGATGCCAATGGTGCAGGCATGACGACGAGATATCCTGCAAAAAGGATATTGACAGTAAATAGAAGGATATACATGGTAATTAGAAGTCACGGGTACAGGACATGCAAATTAAATAGAAGAGTCACGTACTTCGAAGAGTACTCTCTCGGTGAAAGCCCATATCCTTATCAAAGGATATACATAAACTAGCAAGTGTAGATGCTGAACAGGAATATATAAACATAAAAATTTAAGGATGAATTCTCATCTTCATATTTTACTTTAGGGATAACCCAATATTTATTTCCATCTCTTATCCTCCGTTGAGATATCCTTGATTTGTACTGATATACCCCATACTGTAGGGTATACAGAAATGAGCAACAGCGTCGCTGCCTTGACAACAAAGACTGATACATTTATATCTATTTCAGCTTTGGCGCTTTATACAGTTTCTGTTTTGGCACATCGTCCTGCAATAAGAGACAGGAGCGAGCAACCACCATAGGCAAAGGAGCCACCTTGTCGAATAACGTTTGCCAGGCAGCCAGCCAACCAACCAACCAACCAACCAACCAAGCAACCAAAAAACCATTCAAGTAACCAACAAGTCCCCCTGCTCCATCATCTCCTACCTCCCACCAACCAACAACCACCTCCCTTCACCTCCATATCCTTCGCCCATACCGATCCACCCACAACCAACCTTGGCGGCTCATCTTAGTTGTTGTCAACGTTGTCTTCGATGTCTTCGTTTGCAATCAATGAAAGATTTATGACACAACATATACACATATACACAACACATACACACACACATCTACACTCAAACACACACCCACCCACGCTCACACACATACAGAGACTGCCGTATATCGATACTACATTGCGACGACTCTGCCTTTTTTTATGTCACATCATTATTTTTATTATGACGCTGCCGGCGGCGGTGGCGTCGACGTCGTCGGCCCGTTATTCGAGAGTGATTAGTGACTAAAAATGACAACAATAATAATTGCACTGTATGTGTGTGTGTGTGTGTGTGTGTGTGTGTGTGTGTGTGTGTGTGTGTACAGGGACATGAGCGATGGCACAGTCTAGATATTCAATATGATTCGCAAATAAGAAGAAGAATTTTCTGTCGCCCAACGCCCAATACATTCGTTTCCAGGAAAAACTGATTGGTTTATGCCAATAACGCCGATAGATGGCGCCAACGTGCACCACACAACAATGCGATCCGAGCAAGGATATAACACATATGTAAAGAGTCCTGCGGATTTACAGAGTTTCTTCACAATTGCAGCTCGACAAGGAACCAAAAATGCACCTGCGATGCGGCAAAGTAAGGAAAAAGGATATGAAAAGAAGAAGAATTGGAGGATGGAATTGAAAGGACTAAAGAATCCTACAAATGCAAAGGTGCGCATTGAAGTACCGTTAGGTATCAACAAACTGATTCATGCTTTAATTCGTTTCTATTTCTTAAAAATTTTTTCAAAACTTTTCAGAGTCCTCTTTGGGGCAGCATATCCTTTTGTGCTCTCTGCTCTTTTTTTTTGCGACAAGCATCAAATGAATGGAACTCTGGCTAAGAGGATGTCATTGATCTTAACTCTAAACGTATCTGGCAGCTCTTTAGTTATCCTTCGCTCAGTTGTTTATCAAATGTTGTTTGTGAAACTCTTAAGCCATTTGGGGAATACGCAGGAGGTGCAGGACAGTGGAGAGGGTGGGAGAGGAGGAGTGCCAGAGGGAGGGAGAACACATTTGACGCTAACTGCATTTTGTAGACTTTCACCAAGAGCTTCCCAGCTTCTAGCCTTGTTTCCAAAATTTGAGTTGTCCCACGTTGGGCGCCATGTGCGATGTACAGTAAGTGAAATCTTTCAGTGCGTGTAAATTGCCGTTGCTCGGTTTTTGGGTGCTCTACACCCACACACACACACACACACACTCGTCCAGCAGCAGGAGCAGCAGCATCAGTAGCAAAAACAACAACAAGCGAGTTGGACAACAATGAAATGCTTTTAGCTACAAGCTTCGAGCTTCGAGCTGCGTGCAAAGCGACGGGCAAAATTAAGTTAACAACACTGGAAAAAAAAAAAAAGTTTTCTGCACTGTTTTTATTGAAAATTGAGTTAAAAAACAGAAAGTGTCGACAAGTCGACGATTCGTTTCGTTGCATGTTGTATTTTGTTCAACTCTCACTCCCGCTTCCCCCCCTTCCTTCCTACCCCTCTTCCCAGCTACCCCTCTACCCACCTACCCCTCTCGCTGTTGTTGCCATTGTTGTCTATGGTATACACACCCAGGAACAAACAACCTACACTACACACACACTACCAGCATATACCCAACGAACACGAGCAAATACCCTACACACACACACACCCACACACCCACACACATCCACACACACCCACACACCCACACACACCCACCCATCCCATCCCTACGCACAGCCTCACACGCGCCTCTCGTCGCACTTCTTTAGTCTATTTTTTGTATGCGTTTCTTTGGCACTCACTTTTATACACACACACTTATATACACACACACTTATACACACACATACACACACACATATACACACACATACACACACACATACAAACATACATAAATATCCATATAAGCACACATACACACCCACACAGCTACACATTTTGGTGCTCTTCCATTTTATTAGTTGCAATATTTTTGTAGGCGGCCACCAAATACAAAAGTCTGAACATGTCCTTTTTATGTAAAATCGCATCAAACGTTGTTGTTGTTGTCCTCATAATTTCCACATTGCGAGATCAGAGCTTTAAAGAAGTTTCAGCCACTTTATTAAAGGAGTCCTTCAAGGCGCGCTGAGTTCCGCCTCTTTGGATTTTAAATTTGAAAAAAATATTTAAAAAGTCAACTTTGAGTTTGAACTCAAAAGAAATAATTGAAAATTAAAAAAAAAAGAAATTTCAAATTTCAAATATTGCAACAGGACCTTTAATTATTCGTAAAAGTCATTTTCATAAAGGATTTGAATTTCTGCAACGCCAAAACCGATCAAAATTGTCCTTAGTCCTTATTAGTACATTTATTATTTGGAGCCTAAATATGCGCTGTAAGATATTATCATTCCGAGCAACATGACTAACTGAATGTCCTGCTGAGATTTGCTGACATTGATGTTCAAATGATGAACCAAGGACATTGGCCATTTGGCTGCAAACTTAAGCGCAGCTGCCGCATGTGAAGTCAAGGAGGTCTTCGGGAGGCAGGCCGATGGGGTCGAAGGTGCTTCAAGAATCCCAAGTTGTCGACAGGATAACGCACTAATACACAGACACTGAATCTTAAAGGCATGCACACACACACATACAGACACACACACAGAGGCACACA
This sequence comes from Zaprionus lineosus, assembly GCA_035044505.1. Classification (NCBI taxonomy): domain Eukaryota; kingdom Metazoa; phylum Arthropoda; class Insecta; order Diptera; family Drosophilidae; genus Zaprionus; species Zaprionus lineosus. The sequence continues at coordinate 3,067,030 of JAWNNX010000676.1, forward strand.
CATAGGCACACACAGAGGCACACACAGAGGCACACACACAGGCACACACACAGACACACATAGACACGGGCGTACGCCTTCTAAGAAAGACTCTTGGCGTTGCCAAATCAGCGCAGAGATCAGACACACGCAAAGAAGCGCACACACACACACACACACATACACACACGGATAGAATCGCACACTCACATAATCTTTGTTGTTCTTTGTGTATGTTTGTGCGCATAAAATTTATAAATTATTGAATCTATGAAAATATGAACATCACGTACACGACGTCGCGCTCCAGGACGAACTATTCACCAATACAGATACATTTGTGTATGCGTGTGTGTATGTGTGTCTGTGAGTGTGTGTAGACGTGTGTGCGTTCGTGTGAGTATGCAGAGAATTTCATTAGGCTGCCTCTGCGTTCCGTCATTCGTTTTTATAAATAAGTTGGCATCCCCGCCGCCTGTTTATTTGTTTGCTTGTCTGTTTCTTGTTTGCCAAAGTTTGTTCATCTGTTTCCTCGCTATCGACGTGCCCGACGTTATTGGCGGGCTCCGTGGATGCGAATCACTATGATGGGGGAAGTAAAATGATGCATAATCCGTGGCATGGCCAACCCACACCCTTCTCCCTTCTCCCAACCCACCCACCCACCACCCTCCCCCACACCAATGAAGGTGCCAACTAGAAAACTTTTCTAATAATTTTCTGATGAATTTCTTTTTCAAATTCTGAGAAAGGGTCTGCAGCTACCCCTAAAGCCTGTGCCCACCCTTTCCTATTGATAACCTGCTGCGGCTCATCTCTTCGTTAATCGATAGGTCACTGCACATCACTAACTAAAAGTGGTGAATATACATTTACAGAGCACATTTCCTGTCATCTCAGTATTATCAAATTTTTTCTAGTAATTTATTTATTAAAAATATAAAACTGATATTTGGAGCGGTTTGTTTTCTGAATGGTATCTAAAATATATATAGACGCATCTTGACGAACCCCATCCATAGCCGGTACCGCCATAAGCGACAGAGGTTTCTTGCCTATTGAAGGGCTTACAGAATCTTCGGGGAAAAACACTCATAAAACATGAAGAAATAAAAAAAAAAATAAAATAAAAATTTTCAAATATTTATTTTGTTGAGTGATGTTTAAATTACATTGATTCTCATTAGTAGCTTAAAGTCGACATATGCAAACGTTTTTCTCAAAAGAAAAGCGGTACCTTGGATAAAACAAAACAAAATAACTCTTAAGATATTACTGTTAATAATACGGAATTTTTATTTAATATGTTTTACTTAAAAATATAAATTATAAAAATGAAGCTCGAAAGACAACCTCGGCTCTGCCTGTGCGGTACCGTCTTTTCTTTGCGGCACCGTCTTTCTGTACAGCAAGAAAGAGTTGTTCCAAGATTCAGAGATTCAGAAAATAAATAAACCAAAATTAAATTAATTTATGTACTTGATTTATTTATACATTTTTCTGGACATTGTGTTGGACGCAATCCATGGTCGGTACCGTCCTTAACATAAATAGAAAGCTAACTTGGAAGCCTTCTATTATTATAAGCCAGATTTTCGAGAGGTCACTATTAAGTGTGTATGAGTATTATTATAAATAGTCCTTTCCTTACAGGACGTCCACACGTCGTCAAATAGGTTGCACATTGGACGTACTTAGGAAGGATGTGTCGTCGAAGTATAATAAAGCTAAACAAAGTAAAGCCAGTTAGTTTATATGCTGTTTAATAATCTAGAGAATGTCTTGAATCTTACAGAATTAAATTGGAATCTATAGTAGACGTCCTTCGCTCTTCGATGCGATGTCGTCTGTAAAACGAAAAAAGGATTAACTTTAAATTTACAACCAAATCAGAAAATTTCCAAGACTTACCCTGTGTTTATATCCTTATAAATATTCTTATATATTTATGCTTATATTAATGCTTATATATTAATACTTATATAATAGTATTTATATATTAGTGCTTATATATTAATACTTATACTCTTATTACATCATAAGCCAGACGTTCGGGAGGGTTAAAATTTATACTAGGGAGAATGAAAGGACATAAGGATTAATACGAATAATTTTTTCATTACAAAATTCTAATAACCCACGGTTTAATATTGGTTGCGGACAAGAATTCGACGAGCGCTAAATCCTTCCTCACAAAGGATGTGGTACCGTCGAATGAAGGTTTAAACTAAACAAATTAACTCCAATTAATTAAGTCTTAATATGACAATTTCAACTAAAAACTTACCAAGTACAAAATCTTATAAAACTAAGGTTAGAAACATGTTTCTTAAAATAAAATTAGAAACATGTTTCTATGTGTGTGTAAAAAACTGCCAGTGTGTATGGAAATTGTCGAAAAGGGTACAAATGTTTTTGTACTGAGAAACTAATTTACACTTTAAATTTTATTTTTGGGAGCTTAATTTAAGCTGTGTACTAGGTGTGTGTTAGAAGTAAACTGAGGAAACGTTTCAGAGCTCAGACCATACAACACCTCCTACTTCCCAGCGCCTACTATGATTCCAAACTTAGCACTGATTACTTAGAATGTAGGGTTGTCGGGAGTCCCTGAGAAAGGCTAACTTGGATGCCTATCGATTAACCAGGAACTTAAATACTTGGCACTATCAATAATAATAATTAAGTTACTTTTCACTCTTATACAATAGTAAATATTATTTTGTTGCTACTTAACTGCCTTCAAAATTCAATCTCCAATTTAATAGATGGGCTTTCGCGCATCACTAGGTGAAGTGTCAAATAATATCCTAGTTTTCTAACGTTAATTTGGTTAACCTAATCATAAATCAAAATGAAATATCAGTCATATTTTTTTATGTATTTTATTTTTTGTAATATATTTATTGACATTAAGCTGGACGCAATCCAAAGTCGGTACCGTTCTCAATATAAGTAGGGAGCTAACTCAAAAGCATTCTTTTGTCATCGTAGGACAGATATAAAGTTTGTTATTTATATTAAAGATAATATAAGGTTATGAGATTTATAAGATAATAGTCATTTGTAGTTCATTCTTCTCGAATAACCCACGACATCAAATAGGTTACATATTTGACGCACGCCGACACCTCCTCAGGAAGGATATGGTACCGTCGAAGTAACATCATAGCTATACATAAAACAGAGCCAATTAGTTAATACTAACATAATAAATAACATCCAATCCTACCAATTTAAAATGGAATTACAAAGTGGCCAAATAATATATCAAAGACAACCTCTGCTCTTCCTGCGCGGTACCGTCTTTCTACACGGCGGAAAAGGATTTTAATAAGGGAGACTCTTATTAATCAAAGCATGTTCAAAACTTACCTTCATTTATAGAATTTATTAATCGAACTAATAAAGTCTTCTGTATTTTCTGTATTTCCTGTATATTCCCTGAAGATTGGTTTATGGTTCACTTGCAGCATCGATGAGTGTGTGTGTGTGTGTGTTTGACGACAAAACTTTAAAAGTTTTACAAATATTAAATTACAAGTTTCATTTTAAACGAGGATAAAAAATTAAATTTCAGTTGAGATTGACACATTTCCTACGCCTACTATGATTTTGACTTGAAATGATTGGGTGTTAATGATGCCAATTCGGATCATTACTAAAATTATATAAGCCTTCATTTCGGAAGAACTGTACCTTTTGTCCTTACTGATTAATGTTAAATTAGGGTTCAGCTATGATATATGTTATTATATATTATATACCAATTCACATTATAAATAAAACTATCATTTTATGTGGAAATCTTGCTTAAGAGTGTATCCTTATAGTCTATAGCCTTAGTGAAGAGTATTACTAAAAATATTCCTAGGGTTCCAATTAACTCCTTTCTGAATTCCAGATAAGTTCCTCACTGGAACTTGATTTTCAAATTAATATTATATTAGAAACTAGAGACAAAACTCAAACAGCTTCTCAGTTTAGAACTTTAAGAGGTGCAAGAATTTAAAATTAGGTTAGTTTCTCTGTTTCGCTTGGTTTACTTTTCATTTTAATTCGAAATTTGCCTTAGACTATACAATAAAATATAACTAAATTATTGAGACTTGGTAAGTCGCTAGTTTCTAGATTTTCAGTTCTTCAAGTCTAATGCCCTATACAAAGCGACCTTGACATTGCAGCAGGTGGTACCGTCTCACTTCAAAGACATGCCGTTCACCTATAAGAGAAATCAAAGCATATCAAATACATCATAAAATGTAGTCAAATTTAGAAGGAGTAAGTCCTGCTTTAAAAGATCCATTTACTAGCAACTTAACCACTACTATGTTCCTTCAGAACATTGATTGCCCGTCGCAAGTACCCAACACCCAAAAAAGTTACTTGGATTGCGTTCGGGGACATGTTAAATGCATTTCCTTATAGAAAAAATATATATGGTAAAGCCACGATGTCCTTCACTTACGCCACGTAGCAACCGAATCCATAATAACCCAACGATTCATAAGTCCTTTTCTTCGAGCTGTCGGTTCATCCGTTTGAATTCTCTTATTGGGATTATAATTTTTCCACTCCACATGCCTTGGTGGCTCCTCCCAGCTCGACGCTATCCATTTTTCCTTCCCAATTGTCAACTTACATTTCCATTGGAATTCGCATTTTTATTTTCATTTTCACTGTGAGCGCCAAGGGCAAACCACTTCTAAACTTTAATTGTAGAGGATCTCCTGGACGCCATACGAAAATAATTAGTAGGAGTATCTGCAAATGTATAGTAAGTAGTTCCAGACTTTAACCTCGAACTAAGGTCTACTCCCAATAAAAGTTCCCAATAGTAGCTAGGTATTCTGGAAAGTAAGTCAAATGGAAACACAGGATATTATTGCATTAATCCTTTTATTGAATGAAAAAAGTATAAATATATTTTGTAAGTTTCAAACGAAAGTACAAAAATTGGTAATTTTCGATCTTGAAATTGGTGGGGAAAACGCATCTGCAGGGGGTATCCTATCCTAAGGATGGATAAGGACATTATTGAAAGAAAATATTCATATAAAATATGAGTACTTACGAGTAATTGTCTCTTAAAGTGTCTACAATAATCATCCTGTTTACATAGGTATTAGATAACGATTCGACGCACGCTGGATCCTTTCTCACAAAGGATGTGGTACCGTCGAAACAAGATCCTTGAACATAAATCCAATTAATAAAATCTAAATATGAAATTGGAGCTGGGGACTTACCAAGTATAAAAACTTACAAAACTAAGGTTAGAAACATCTTTCTAAGTGTGTACATAAAATTGTCAGTGTGTATGGAAATCCTTGAAACGAGTACAAATGTTTTTACACTTTAAATTTTATTTTTGGGAGCTAAATTTAAGCTCTGTACTGGGTGTGTGTTAGAAGTAAACTGAGGAAACGTTTCAGAGCTCAGACCATACAACACCTCCTACTTCTCAGCGCCTACTATGATTCCAAACTTAGCACTGATTACTTAGAATGTAGGGTTGTCGAGAGTCCCTGAGAAAGGCTAACTTGGATGCCTATCGATTAACCAAGACCTTATATACTTGGCACTATCAATAATTAAGTTACTTTTGTATTTTATTTTTTAAATATATTTATTGACATTAAGCTGGACGCAATCCAAAGTCGGTACCGTTCTCAATATAAATAGAGAGCTAACTCAAAAGCATTCTTTTGTCATCATAGGACAGATTAATAAAGTTTGTTATTTATATTAAGGATAATATAAGGTTATGAGATTTATAAGATAATAGTCATTTGTAGTTCATTCTTCTCCAATAACCCACGACATCAAATAGGTTACATATTTGACGCACGCTGACACCACCTCAGGAAGGATAGAAAAATTTAAAATTTGTCAAAAATTAGCAACTACCAAGTCTCATTAATTTAGTTATATTTTATTGTATAGTTTAAGGCAAATTTCGAATTAAAATGAAAAGTAAACCAAGCGAAACAGAGAAACTAACCTAATTTTAAATTCTTGCACCTCTTAAAGTTCTAAACTGAGAAGCTGTTTGAGTTTTGTCTCTAGTTTCTAATATAATATTAATTTGAAAATCAAGTTCCAGTGAGGAACTTATGTGGAATTCAGAAAGGAGTTAATTGGAACCCTAGGAATATTTTTAGTAATACTCTTCACTAAGGCTATAGACTATAAGGATACACTCTTAAGCAAGATTTCCACATAAAATGATAGTTTTATTTATAATGTGAATTGGTATATAATATATAATAACATATATCATAGCTGAACCCTAATTTAACATTAATCAGTAAGGACAAAAGGTACAGTTCTTCCGAAATGAAGGCTTATATAATTTTAGTAATGATCCGAATTGGCATCATTAACACCCAATCATTTCAAGTCAAAATCATAGTAGGCGTAGGAAATGTGTCAATCTCAACTGAAATTTAATTTTTTATCCTCGTTTAAAATGAAACTTGTAATTTAATATTTGTAAAACTTTTAAAGTTTTGTCGTCAAACCCACACACACACACACACACACTCATCGATGCTGCAAGTGATTCATAAACCAATCTTCAGGGAATATACAGGAAATACAGAAAATACAGAAGACTTTATTAGTTCGATAAATAAATTCCATAAATGATGGTAAGTTTTGAATATGCTTTGATTTATTACAGTGTCCCTTATTAAAATCCTTTTTCGCCGCATAAAAAGACGGTACCGCGCAGGAAGAGCAGAGGTTGTCTTTGATATAATATTTGGCTACTTTGTAATTCCATTTTAAATTGGTAGGATTGGATGTTATTTATTATGTTAGTATTAACTAATTGGCTCTGTTTTATGTTTAGCTATGATGTTACTTCGACGGTACCATACCCTTCCTAAGGAGGTGTCAGCGTGCGTCAAATATGTAACCTATTTGATGTCGTGGGTTATTCGAGAAGAATGAACTACAAATGATTATTATCTTATAAATCTCATAACCTTATATTATCCTTAATATAAATAACAAACTTTATTAATCTGTCCTACGATGACAAAAGAATGCTTTTGAGTTAGCTCCCTATTTATATTGAGAACGGTACCGACTTTGGATTGCGTCCAGCTTAATGTCAATAAATATATTTAAAAAATTGAATACAAAATAACTTAATTATTGATACTGCCAAGTATTTAAGTTCCTGGTTAATCGGTAGGCATCCAAGTTAGCCTTTCTCAGGGACTCTCGACAACCTTACATTCTATGTAATCAGTGTTAAATTTAGAATCATAGTAGGCGCTGGGAAGTGGGAGGTGTTGTATGGTCTGAGCTCTGAAACGTTTCCTCAGTTTACTTCTAACACACACCTAGTACACAGCTTAAATTAAGCTCCCAAAAATAAAATTTAAAGTGTAAATTAGTTTCTCAGTACAAAAACATTTGTACCCTTTTCAAGGATTTCCATACACACTGACAATTTTATGTACACACTTAGAAAGATGTTTCTAACCTTAGTTTTGTAAGTTTTTATACTTGGTAAGTCTCCAGCTCCAATTTCATATTTAGATTTAGATATTATTAATTGGATTTATGTTTAAGGATCTTGTTTCGACGGTACCACATCCTTTGTGAGAAAGGATCCAGCGTGCGTCGAGTCGTTATCTAATACCTATGTAAACAGGATGATTATTGTAGAAACTTTAAGAGACAATTACTCGTAAGTACTCATATTTTATATGAATATTTTCTTTTATTAATATCCTTATCCATCCTTAGGATAGAATACCCCCTGCAGATGCGTTTTCCCCACCAATTTCAAGATCGGAAATTACCAATTTTTGTACTTTCGTTTGAAACTTACAAAATATATTTATACTTTTTTCATTCAATAAAAGGATTAATGCAATAATATCCTGTGTGTCCATTTGACTTACTTTCCAGAAGGTAGCTAGTGGGAACTTTTGTTGGGAGTACCCTTAGTTCGAGGTTAAATTCCGAAACTACTTACTATACATTTGCAGACACTCCTATTAATTATTTTCGTATGGCGTCCAGGAGAGCCTCTACAATTGAAGTTTAGAAGTGGTTTTCCCTTGGAGCTCGCAGTGAAAATGAAAATGAAAATGAAAATGCGGATGGAAATGGCAATGGCAATGGCAATGGAAATGTAAGTTGACAATTGGGCAGGAAAAACGGATGGCGGCGAAATGAGGAGCAGAGCCACCAAGGAAAACGCATTCATATGTGAAATGGAAAAAATTATAATCCCAATAAGAGAATGCAAACGGATGAACCGACAGCCCGAGGGGGAGGGCTTATGAGTCGTTGGGTTATTATGGGTAACGTAGGGACACGGGTGCGTCTTCCGTAGCCTGTGGAATGGGTGATTGGGTGGTTAGGTGGCGGGTGGTAAGGGTGCCGGTGGCCCGATGCGGTCATTTATTTTAAATTCTCTATTTTATAGGTTTAATTAACTTATTTAGCTTGAGATGTGATTAGCCTTAAAGAAGGAGAACTCCTGGGCAGTAGTACTTTGCGGATTGTAATAACTAAATAAATAATGAAAAATTCAAAATGAACCAAATCTGATTAATTATTTATCATTTCATGATTTTTTTTTAAATATATAATAATATATATATATGAACTTGGGTTCAACTGGAGATGAGCTATCGCTTACGGTACTGTACCTTTTTTTCCTCTCTTTATTAAATATATTTAAAATCTGTCAGGATGACAATGAATAAATGGTGTGGTGGGGGCCTTGGGTGGGATATTTCATTGGAATTGATCACAATTGTGCTGCCTAGTGATTAGGGTACGTTATCCTGCTAGATCCAGTGGGTGACGCTTCTAGAGTCTAGCAAATTAGCTGCTAAGGAGTTAGGATGGTCGTTGAGAAGATTGGCATATCTCACGGTGTGCCTTGTAATTTCCTCTTTCACCAGCGGAATGTTGAGGTATTGGTGAATGGTAGCAATGTCATGATAAGGGTGGGCGTTAGCAAGGATTCGCAGGGTTTTATTTTGGAACCTTTGGATGACCAGTTGGTTCGACATACATGTGGTTCCCCAGAGTTGGTCCTATACCTGGTGGGTAAACAGCATCGAAGGCAAAGTACATTGAACATTCATCTACATTGAAATTATTGTGGAAATTCAATTTTTAGATCAAAATTAAAAAATTGTTTTCCTTTAAATATTTTGAACTTGTGTTCGTGTCCAGGATATTGGCAATTAGTTTGAGGGGCTTGAGTGTTTGTCCTTCACCTGATTAAGGAGAAATGCAATATAAATAAATATGAATTATGTGCATTACTTGGACTTCTGTGTATCTTCGAGAGGTGCACACACACACACTCACACACACACATAAACACAGAGAGAGAGCCGGTAAATCCAGCTCCATCTAGCCATCCATCCATCCAAGGAAGGAATCCTGTTTGCATTTGGTGCGTGGCGTTGGGACTTTCTTGCTTCCCCCTTGGTCTCCTTCTTGTATCCTTAATCTATTTAATTCAACCAAGGAACCGTGCTAGTTCCACGGGTGTGTATATGTGTGTGTGTGTGTTTGAGTTGTATCAACATGTGTGTCATATAAATATATATATATATATTTATACACACGAGTAAGTGTGTGCGTGGCTGTTTGTGTGGGTGAGGCTTGTGGGTTGCGTTTGCCCCGCTTTGGCATTATCAACTCATAAATATTTATTGAATTTTAAGAAATTTTCAAAAAATGGTTACAGAGGCAGCGAGTGGACCAACCGACCGACCGACCGACCGACCAGCCAGTCAGACAAACAGACAGACAGACAGCTGAAGCAAAAGGATGAGTTTGTGAAAGATGAGAGACATAAGAAGCGTGGGAAAGTGCGGCAGGGGAAGGGAAAGGGAGCCAACTCAGACCAATCTCTGACCAGCATCTGTTTGGGGCAACTCTTGGTTCACTTGGCCATCACCACACATCCGTCATCGATTCTTAGCCGTCAGCTGCTATCGCGCGACCCGCAATCCACACAACGCTACTCCCTCTCCCCAACCCCACACAGCACCCTGACCTCCCGTCACCTTACCACCCAATCACCCATTCCACAGACCACGGAAGACGCACCCGTGTCCCTACGTTACCCATAATAACCCAACGACTCATAAGCCCTCCCCCTCGGGCTGTCGGTTCATCCGTTTGCATTCTCTTTTTGGGATTATAATTTTTTCCATTTCACATATGAATGCGTTTTCCTTGGTGGCTCTGCTCCTCATTTCGCCGCCATCCGTTTTTCCTGCCCAATTGTCAACTTACATTTCCATTGCCATTGCCATTGCCATTTCCATCCGCATTTTCATTTTCATTTTCACTGTGAGCGCCAAGGGAACACCACTTCTAAACTTCAATTGTAGAGGCTCTCCTGGACGCCATACGAAAATAATTAATAGGAGTGTCTGCAAATGTATAGTAAGTAGTTTCGGAATTTAACCTCGAACTAAGGGTACTCCCAACAAAAGTTCCCACTAGCTACCTTCTGGAAAGTAAGTCAAATGGACACACAGGATATTATTGCATTAATCCTTTTATTGAATGAAAAAAGTAAAAATATATTTTGTAAGTTTCAAACGAAAGTACAAAAATTGGTAATTTCCGATCTTGAAATTGGTGGGGAAAACGCATCTGCAGGGGGTATCCTATCCTAAGGATAGATAAGGACATTATTGAAAGAAAATATTCATATAAAATATGAGTACTTACGAGTAATTGTCTCTTAAAGTTTCTACAATAATCATCCTGTTTACATAGGTATTAGATAACGACTCGACGCACGCTGGATCCTTTCTCACAGAGGATGTGGTACCGTCGAAACAAGATCCTTAAACATAAATCCAATTAATAATATCTAAATCTAAATATGAAATTGGAGCTGGGGACTTACCAAGTATAAAAACTTACAAAACTAAGGTTAGAAACATCTTTCTAAGTGTGTACACAAAATTGTCAGTGTGTATGGAAATCCTTAAAAAGGGTACAAATGTTTTTGTACTGAGAAACTAATTTACACTTTAAATTTTATTTTTGGGAGCTTAATTTAAGCTGTGTACTGGGTGTGTGTTAGAAGTAAACTGAGGAAACGTTTCAGAGCTCAGACCATACAACACCTCCTACTTCTCAGCGCCTACTATGATTCCAAACTTAGCACTGATTACTTAGAATGTAGGGTTGTCGGGAGTCCCTGAGAAAGGCTAACTTAGATGCCTATCGATTAACCAGGAACTTAAATACTTGACACTATCAATAATTAAGTT